>CM053276.1:54053779-54175650 GCA_028583415.1 Protea cynaroides
TTAAAATAAGTAAACATACCCGGATCTATATAGTTTGGAGAAGAAGAAATTCCACAAAGAGCTTTAAGCTTCAAGTCTCTGCTAGTCTTGTCTGCTCCCTTTTCAGTATATGTTAACAATTAATCAATAATGGAAATTGATCATCTATATAAAGACAGGGAGCAGGGACTAACCCGGTTAAGAAGGGTAATTTGGTCCTTCCCATAATCGGACCAAATTACCAGAAGGTCCCCAAACAATTACATATTAAGGTGGATTAATTGGAACCCTCCCATAAAGGGTACCATCGAATCACAGCCGTCCATTCAACACATTTTCACTAATCCTACCCACACAATATCTGGTGCGGTGCAAGCCCATACATGATGAAAACATTATATTCTCCCACTTAGGCTGCAACAGAAAATTGTTTCAACCATGGATTAGAAAGATTGTGATCATATATAGGAAGTGTTGAAAGTAGCTCACCTTAATCATACACCCTTGGACCAAGTAAGAACATAAACACCCAATCGTAAGTGTTATCATGTCTTAAGTCAACGTGGAACACTACACGTCAAAGTGTTTGCACCCTTACCCGCTTTTGGGCTACAAATAGTGTAAAAGCTAGAGTATAGAATTTGCATGTCTCGATCATCAAACATGTCAAATCCAAATTAGTCTAGACTTCCAAATGAAATCATTAGCTAATCCATCATTTAGAGCTCACTGGAATCATTCTTGACATGGCAAACTGCCACTAGAACTACCAAAATAGCTATTTCATATAGAAACACACTATAAATACTTCACACTGAAGTATCATGGGATTGGATCCATAAATCCCATCACACTAGCCCAAGTTCTCAAACAGAGTAACTCTATTAGTTGAGTGTACCTATAAATACAACCTCTAAAATGAGGAATGTAACACATGAAAACTACCTCTACTATCATTCGAGGTTTGCCTTTACTCTCATTCAAAGCTTGCCTTTACTATCATTCAAGGCAAAATATGTACAAAAATAATAATAATAATAAACACTGCCTGTGTGTATAAACTGTATTCCCACTAACAAAATATATCCAGGGATTCAACTAATCCCATACCAACAACATGCTCTTGAAAAACATTTATAGCTAAAGCTTTTGTTAGTGGATCAGCAATCATGATATTCGTAGAGATTTGTTCAATAGAAATCACAGACTCTTGGAACTTCTCCCTAACAAAGAAATACTTTATGTCAATGTGTTTTAAACCCGAAGTACTCTTGCTATTTTGAGAAAACTGCACTACAGCAGAGTTATCACAATACAACTTCAAGGGTCTGGATATGGAATCAACCACCTGAAGACCTGAAATGAAGTTCCTCAACCATAGAGCCTGAACTGTGGCTTCATAACATGCCACATATTCTGCGTGCCCAGTAGAAGAAGCAGTAATCGTTTGCTTTACACTCTTCCATGATACTGCGCCACCAGCCATCATAAAAACATAACCAGATGTTGACTTTAGATCATCTGGACATCCAAAGATAATCGAATCCGAATATCCAATCACTTCAAGAGTATCAGCCCGTTTGAAGGTAAGCATGAGGTCTCTAGTGCCCTTAAGATACCTCATGACCTTTTCGCTGCCACCCAATGAGTCCACCCCCGGATTACTCTGGAATCGTCCAAGTACACTGATAGCAAACGCGATATCAGGTCGAGTACAAACCTGAGCATACATAAAACTACCAACAACAGAAGCATATGGTATGTCTTTCATCTGAGCCCGTTCAATTTCATTCTTTGGACGATTAGATTTGGTGAATTTATCACCCTTTGTAATAGGAGTCTTCGTGGAGGCACAATTAATCATGTTAAACCTCTGCAATACTCTATCAATATATGTTCTTTGTGACAATCCAAGAACACCACATGACCTATTACGAAGAATCTCTATTCCCAAAACATAGGATGCCTCACCAAGATCCTTCATATTGAAATGGTTGGACAACAATCTCTTTGTCTCATGTA
Organism: Protea cynaroides; assembly: GCA_028583415.1. NCBI lineage: Eukaryota > Viridiplantae > Streptophyta > Magnoliopsida > Proteales > Proteaceae > Protea > Protea cynaroides. The sequence continues at coordinate 54,055,781 of CM053276.1, forward strand.
GCATACCTTTATCATTACTGGCTAAAAGAATATCATCTACAGAGAACTAGGAAGATAAATCTACTCCCACTGATCTTAAGGTATATACATTGATCAACAACATTTTCTTTGAATCCAAGAGAGGTAACAACTTAGTCAAACCTTAAGTACCATTGTCTAGGAGATTGTTTCAAGCCATAAATAGACCTTTTGAGTTTACATACCATATTCTCATTATCAACTGTCATGAAACCAGGAGGTTGTAACATGTATACTTCCTCTTCTAAGACTCCATTAAGAAATACAGTCTTTACATCCATCTGATGCAACTCTAAGTCAAATTGTGGAACCAATGCCATAATTATCCTGAACGAATCCTTGGTGGACACTGGAGAGAATGTTTTTGTGTAATCTATACCTTCCTTTTGACTGAAGCCTTTTGCTATAAGTCTGGCTTTGTAACGCTCAATTTATCCTCTAGCATCCCTTTTGGTCTTAAACACCTACTTACAACCAATTGGTCTGAAACCCTTGGACAATTCAACTAGGTCCCAAACGTCATTAGTTTTCATAGATTCCAATTCATCATGCATGGCATCCATCCACTGAGAACAATGTGCACTATCAATAGCATGTTGAAAGGAAACAGGATCTGTCTCAGCTCCAATGTCATATTCATGCTCTTGTAGATATGTGACAAAGTCACTAGGGATGGTGGACTTTCGAGTCCGCTCAGATCTCCTCAAAGGAGGAATATTGACTACTAGCTCATCAGGAGAGAGATCAGGAACATGAGCTACAGAGACAATATTTGTAGGCTCTATATGTTCTTGAGCAGGAATAGGCACAGTCACCTACTCACTAGGTGTATAACAAGAAGATGATGATGGGAGACTAGGAATTGAAACTACAATGTGTTCCTCTTCAAAAGTAAAATTGCAAGGCGGAAAAGTCTGATGGCAAATGTCATCTTCAAAGAAAACAGCTCGCTCAGACTCAATAACTCTGGTAGAATGAGATGGACAATAAAATCTAAATCCCTTTGACCTCTCTGGATAACCAATGAAATGTCCACTTATGGTCCTGGGATCAAGTTTCTTCATCTGAGGATTATAGGGTCTTACTTTCGCTACGCATCCCCATACATGAAGATGATTAATACTCAGTTTTCTACCATTCCATAACTAATGAGGTGTCTTTGAAACTGATTTACTTGGCACTTTATTCAAAATATACGCTGTAGTCTTTAATGCATCCCCCCACAAAAAGTCTGGTAAGGTAGACTTACTTACCATACTTCTCACCATGTCCATAAGAGTACGATTTCGCCTTTCAGCGACACCGTTCCCTCGGGGGTACCGGGCATAGTATACCGAGCATCAATGCCACGATCCCGTAAGTATTTTGCAAATGGTCCAAGGTTGCGACCAGTTTCATCATACCTACCATAATACTCTCCGCCTCGATCAGATCTCACAGCCTTTATCTTCTTCCCCATTTTCAGTTCAACTTTAGCCTTAAAAATTCTAAAGGCCTCAAGAGATTCAGACTTCTCTTGAATTAGATACACATATCCATAACGAGACTGATCATCAATGAAGGTAATGAAGTAACGAAAACCTCCCATTGCAATAGGAGTAAAGGGACCACAAATATCAGTATGAATTAGATCTAAAACTTCTTCCTTTCGGAATGACCATTTTCCTCTAGCTCCAGTAAGTTTTCCTTTGATACAATTGACGCATGTCCCAAAATCAGAAAAATCAACCTTACGCAGGATTCCATCATTGATTAGACGTTCCATTCTTGATTTAGAAATATGCCCTAAATGTCTATGCCATAACATAGAGGAGTCTTCATTAGACAAAGGACGTTTAGAACCCAAAGCCACATTTACAGTAGAGGAATGAATTGAGGATGTAGAAGTAGTAGATAATTCTAGTTTATAAAGCCCATCAGACAATGAAGCAGAACCAATCAATTTTGATCCATAACAACAGACCATTTTATTATTTGCAATGCTGAAAACATAACCTTTACAATCTAACCTTGAAACAGAAATAAGTTTCCGTCTAAGTGACAGAACACAAACCACATTGTCTAATTTCAAAATAAAACCAGAAGACAAAACTAAATCTACTACTCCTACACAATCTACTTGAATCTTCTCCCCATTCCCTACGTAGATGTGAAGCTCCCCATCACTTGGCCTCCTCTTGTTTCTTAGATCCTGCATAGAATTTGTAATATGAATACTAGCGCCTGTATCAAACCACCAAGAAGTGGGGGAAACATCAACTAAATTGAATTCAGAACAGACTAGAGCTAGAGGAGTACCTATAATCAAGTCCTGAAGCTGAGTGACAAGTTGAGCTGTATTCTTCTCTTTGTTGTTTTGTAACTTGTAACACTCAGATTTCTTGTCCTATTTTCTTGCAGTAATTGCATTTCCCTTGAAACTTTATAGACCCTTGACCATTCCTTTTGAAGCTTTTATTCTTTGGTTTGTAGAACTGACCAGTCTGCTTAAATTTACCAAAATTTTCTTTTTCCTTCTTTCCTTTCAGATCTGCCTTCTGGGTATTTTTATTACCCTCATGTAAGGTCAACTGGACTATCTGTCCTTTTTTCTTCTTTGTCTCTTCCTCTTGAACAAGAATTGTAGTCGTCATCTATAGTCCATTGTAGACTATTGACATTGTAGGATGTTCTAAGATTGTCAAAACTAGTAGGAAGAGATTCTATAATCTGCCACACCAAGTGACTATCTGCAATGGGCACTTTCATCTTTGAGAGTTTATTCGCATACTTGGTCATTTTCAGAATGTGATTGCGAACTCCCCCTACTCCATCATACTTGGACGATATAAAATTCTCCAATAAGGCACCTCTCTCTGCTTTGTCATGTTCTTAAATTTCTTAGCAACTTCAGACAGATATACTTTGGCAGTCTTCTGATCAAGGATATTAGAAGGTAAAAGAAAATTTTGGTAAATTTAACCATATGGTATGTCTTTCATCTGAGCCCGTTCAATTTCATTCTTTGGACAATTAGATTTGGTGAATTTATCGCCCTTTGTAATAGGAGTCTTCGTGGAGGCACAATTAATCATGTTAAACCTCTGCAATACTTTATCAATATATGTTCTTTGTGATAATCCAAGAACATATATTGATACAGTATTGCAGAGGTTTAACATGATTAATTGTGCATCCACGAAGACTCCTATTACAAAGGGCGATAAATTCACCAAAAGAAGGTAAAAGGAAAATTTGGTAAATTTAAGCATATGGTATGTCTTTCATCTGAGCCCGTTCAATTTCATTCTTTGGACAATTATAATTGGTGAATTTATCGCCCTTTGTAATAGGAGTCTTCGTGGAGGCACAATTAATCATGTTAAACCTCTGCAATACTCTATCAATATATGTTCTTTGTGACAATCCAAGAACACACATGACCTATTACGAAGAATCTCTATTCCCAAAACATAGGATGCCTCACCAAGATCCTTCATATTGAAATGGTTGGACAACAATCTCTGTCTCATGTAGCATACCTTTATCATTACTGGTTAAAATAATATCATCTACATAGAGAACTAGGAAGATAAATCTACTCCCACTGATCTTAAGGTATATACATTGATCAACAATATTTTCTTTGAATCCAAGAGAGGTAACAACTTGGTCAAACCTTAAGTACCATTGTCTAGGAGATTATTTCAAGCCATTAATAGACCTTTTGAGTTACATACCATATTCTCATTATCAACTGTCATGAAACCAGGAGGTTGTATATTTCCAACCATTTCAATATGAAGGATCTTGGTGAGGCATCCTATGTTTTGGGAATAGAGATTCTTTGTAATAGGTCATGTGGTGTTCTTGGATTGTCACAAAGAACATATATTGATTGAGTATTGCAGAGGTTTAACATGATTAATTGTGCCTCCACGAAGACTCTTATTACAAAGGACGATGTAAAATTCTCCAATAAGGCACCTCTCTCTGCTTTGTCATGTTTCTTAAATTTCTTAGCAACTTCAGACAGATATAGTTTGGCAGTCTTCTGATCAAGGATACTCTTCCTAATAGCCCTATCTATACTATGTTGAATGACCATTAGGCAGAGACAATTGGATTCCTCCCAATCAGTAGCAAGTTTCTTTGTTTCAGAGTCAGTAGACTCAGAAGGTTTAGGAGGCGCATCATGTCTTAGTGCAATGTCGAGACGCATAACAGCAAGCGTCACAGAAACAGATTCTAGCCATTCTTCATAATTAAAACCATCTAGTTTCTTGATGGATGCAAGCTGGGAAGCCAAAGCTGGTAAACACAAAACAATAATTTACCAGTCAATACGCATAATAAAGTGTATAAGAATACAAAAATGCCACTAATAATAATAACATCAATGAATCTAACCAAATGGGCAATTGATCAGATTTCTCCTAGTTTCGTTTTTCTAGAAAAAATAAGAAAAACCCAAAAGAACTAGTTGTAAGGTCCACGCCATTGGGGTCACACCTGAGATGGCAAGATCGCCCAATATGCCTTCCCTACAATCTGAGTAAAGCGAGATGCCTGAAAACATTCTTCCTCAGAAATCCCGTCACCTGAGATGGCAAGACAAGGACTCCTGATTCTGTGAAGTTCATCAACATCACCCTCACTCGATCGAGCGGACCGACCAAACGAAGACTCAGCTGAGATGGCAAGAGCACGACGTTCGTCATATGGTTTCCTCGATGGCAATCTTTTGATACCGTTGGTGGCGGTCCCATACCTTGAAAAACTAGCCCGCGGAACGGAAGCATCATAACTCAAATCATGGAATCCCATCAACAAGATTGCATTAGGCCCATGGGTTCAGACTTGGTAGCTTTAAATATTATAGACTATTTCAACATTTATTAGGAAAAACATTCCATGTCTAAGTCCATAAAAGCATCCCACTATGAAAACCCATAATTTAATTATTTCATGGCACATTCCCACTCATGGAACAAAAACATTGTCCCAAACAATGGCTTTTATAAGTGTTAAATTAAGTTCTAATCAATGGCTTTTTTTTTTATATATAAAGTGGCGTTTAGATCATAAATGTCACTAAACCAGTAACTATTCTGAACTTTTAACGACGTTTATATAAATGTCACTAAAAACAGTAACTATTCTGAACATTCAACAACGTTTATATAATACTGTCATAAAAAGTGCAGTCACTGTAAACAGTGACGTTCGGTTCGTAACCTACATGAAGTTACATATAATAAAAAATGATTCATTATTTCTAAACGTCACCATAGAAATAAATTTGAGTGAATATTAAGGTCCTCGGGTCAATCAATATGGGTTATAAATGGGTCGATCCATATGGGTCAGATTAAGGTCCATGGGTCAACCCATATGGGAATTAGTTGGGTCCATGGGTCAACCCATATGGGAATCAATTGGGTCCATGGGTCAACCCATATGGTTATTAATTGGGTCGACACATATGGATCAAATTAGGATCCGAACCAAAACAAGAATCGGTTATTTTTTTTTTAATTCAAAAGGTTTTATTAAAGGACTAAAAGACCCTTACTATTCATTCAAATTTACCAAAAATTGCCATTGAATATAACCGTTTGAGAATATTTCGTTTATTCTCAAAACGTTTACCGAGACGTGTTCTAATTGAACACGTGTCAGTAAACCGCTACAACGGCTCCCACGATCAGTCAAGAAAATCGGGACAACTCCTTCACCGCCTGAAAACGATGAAGTCTCCGGAACACGGCGAGATAATTTTGCGAGCCTGCGGGCTGGCCTTGCGGCCAGCCTAGAGCTGGCTCGCCTACAAGCTGGCCTTGCGGGTTGGCCTGCTGGCTGGCTTGCGGGCTAGCCTCGCTGGCCCCGCCCGCAGCTGGCCGCGGGTTGGCCTGCCCGCAAGCGGCCCCCGGGCTGCTGCCGGCTGGCCCCCGCGGGCTGGCTCCGCTGGCTGACCTGCTGGCTTGCCTGCGGGCTGGCCTGCTGGCTCACCTCACCAGTCTTCTGCTTTGTAATCGTAGAATTTTTTTTTTTTTAATGATGAACAATGGTCCGGGTACACTTCATTCATTTTTTTTTTTTAATTCGAGCACCATGGCTCTGATACCACTGTTAGTAATTCTTTAAAGATGAATCAAATTAAAATAAGTAAACATACCCGGATCCATATAGTTTGGAGAAGAAGAAATTCCACAAAGAGCTTTAAGCTTCAAGTCTCTGCTAGTCTTGTCTGCTCCCTTTTCAGTATATGTTAACAATTAATCAATAATGGGAATTGATCATCTATATAAAGACAGGGAGCAGGGACTAACCCTGTTAAGAAAGGTAATTTGGTCATTCCCATAATCGGACTAAATTACCAGAAGGTCCTCAAACAATTACACATTAAGGTGGATTAATTGGAACCCTCCCATAAAGGGTATCATCGAATCACAGCCGTCCATTCAACACCTTTCCACTAATCCTACCCACACAATATCTGGTGCAAGCCCATATATGATGAAAACATTACAAATTTTTTATTTCAATCTTATCTAGAAGTTTAATAAGAAGATCATTATCTTCTTCCGATATAACCGGATCCAAAAAGGAAAGGGCTAAGGATAAAGCATCTTCATCAATTGAGATAGTAGTAAATAATTGAGAAAAATGGTTGTGAATTTCCTCATAAACTTCGGCTTCAGAAGTAGTCCAGGAGCCATTAGCCTTCTTGAGTTGGAGAATTTTATTATGATTTCTCCTCTAGATAGTAGTAGCATGAAAAAAGTGTGTATTCTTGTCCCCACTCTCTAACCAGTCGATCCTGGATTATTTAGCCCATAATAACTCTTCGTACATCAAAAGTTCATCCAATTGTTTAATTAGATCATCTTCCTTGTCTTGAGAGTAAGCCAAGTTGTTTTGATTCTGAAGATCCAAAAGCTTCTTTTTAACCATATCAATCTGGTGTTGTACATTACCAAACACATCTAAATTCCACTTTTTGAAAACATTTTTGCGATTCAAAAGTTTGGAAGAAATAATCTAACCAGCCAAACCACTACAATTAGAAATCCAACCTTTCTTAGCCGCTCTTGTACAATTAGAGTGTCTGAGCCACATCGATTCAAACCTGAAAGGACTCCTACCAAAACTAATTCCTCCATTAGGGTCTAGAACAAGAGGACTATGATAAGAACCAATAGCCGGTTTGACCATAATTATAACATCCTCAAATTTCTCTCTCCATTTAATATTGGAAAAAGCCCTGACCAGTTTACATCTTATGTTTTTATCCCCTTCCTTCTTGTTATTCTTTGTAAAAACTGGACCTTTTGCACTAATCTCCACAAGATGGCAAATTTTAAGCATATCACAAAAGGGAGCACAGTCAGAGCTTGTGACACTTTTTCCTCCTATCTCTTCTTTCCATGACAAGATTGCATTAAAATCCCCTAAACTTACCCATTTCCCATATATTGTCAAACTAATATTCTCAAGTTGATTCCAAACAAGATGTCTTTTAGAATTTGAGGATGTTATAATATCAATGTGAATGTCATCCTTCCAAAAGAGAGCTATACCTCCAGATTGACCTTCGGGGTCCATTAAAAACAACGCTCGAATTTCAACTTCCTTTTAAAATCCTCCATCCTTCTTTATTTATTTTTTATTTTTTTGGTTTCCATTAAAAAAAGAATGCTTGGTTTTTCAGATCTGAGAAGATGACTCAATGATCAAACTGTCAAGGAGCTCCCCATTCCTTAATAGTTCCAACTGACTATCTTCATTGTCTCCCGTGGGGCTATTTCTCCCCAGCCTCTATGGGGTTCATCGTTAAAATATTAGCAAACTTGTTGCTTTGCACTTCCTCCTCAGTAGAGATAGTAACCCTTGCTCTTTTGGCATTTGGAAGAGAAGAGATACGAGAAAAGGATAGGCCCTTTAAATAATCCAAGTCAATCTTATGATGTCTTTGTTGATGTTGGTCATTCTATATCAAACCTTCTTCATTTCTTGCTGAAAGATCCTTTTCCTTATTGAGGGAGTTGTAAGACCTGCACTCTACTAACCCGGACTAACCGTGTCATGCCAGGTCTTTCCATCATAACCGACTCAAGTGAAACAAACGGATAAAGGAACTACAAAGCCAGGTATGAAAACTAATCTCTCATAGGTTGTCCGTTGGGACAAACTTGTTTGTCACGTCTACAGATTGGGTGATCGAACAGTCAATCGATCAAGGCCAGAAATAGACTTCGAGTTTAGGAAAGTTTTCAAGTTTGAGTAAGACTCCTTCCTAATTGGAATCCAACTCTCTATGGAAGTTCACGCTCTATATAAGTGATGTTTCTCTACTTATTCCCACTCTTTTGATCATTCTCAAACCCTAGAATTGGGAGGAAGAGTAGAAAAGAAGGCTTGCAGAAGAGGAAAGCTTAGAGAGGAAGGAATCTCTACAGAGAAGAGTTGCCATCGGTTCCCAACCCCAATAGCAAGGAATCAATGGTAAGTCTAAGTTCCCATCTCTGTAAAATGCTAATATGTGTTAAGGTTGAGTTTACAATCATAGTGTTGGTAGATCGAACCCAACATCATGAATTTTCAACAGTTGTATAGATTGCTAATCAAAGTTATAGTAACTAGGTTGTAATGAGACCAAGTCCTAGAATAATGTAACCGTATAATGGTTTAGAAGGGACACCGTTAAGAGCCAAAGAACCAACTTTGAGAGAAGACAGACTAGAAGACAACCTGGAGTATGACTCAGGGGTTGTCTAGTCCTATGACCGGTCGGTTAAATGACAAATCGGACATGCAACTAGTCACTCTCGGGACGTATGATAGGGTTTGTCCCTATGGCTGATCAATCAGTCAATGCAAGACCGGTCACGTGATCAAACAATGTCTGGAAGGCCTATTTGCTAGACCAGACAATGAATCAGACCACTGTAACTCGACAATACAAAACTCTAATCAAAGTCTATTAATTGTCTAGGTTTTCAACTAATCTAAGATAGTCTCTAAGGCTTGGGAAAGCAACGAACATCATTCATAAGTGAGGGACAAGACCTAAACTAATTGGTTAATAACAAACTAGCTCTTTATGTTTCTGTTTTATTGTCTGTTGTCATGCTTTGATGTTTATGCATATAACATGTCATCCAATAACTGTTATTCCAGTTCATGCATATTTTTATTATTATCTCTTTATGTTGTGATGATGATGATAGGGATAGGCATGTATATGTATGTGATTGGTGTGCTAAATGGAGAGAGGTTGTAGCATCAAACCATTCATCGCACTGACATCGTCGTATCGCTGTTACCTTAGCAGAATTAGTACATCGTAGGATATTAGGGGGAGTGCTCATGGTGTATGGCTGTAGCTCTACCAGCAGACTCTAGCTCTATCTCTGTGTCGTATTAAAAGATGATGGGGTAAGGCCTTGGATACAAATTTGATGACATCTAGGATTGGTTAGACATAAACCCAATATGCAAGCCCTCTCCAGTAGGGGCATACATATTGGTATGGGGTAAAGTATCAGGGGGAGTCCTAGCGGTGTTTGATCTGTTAAACTCTAGCTCTATCTCTATCTCTACTTTATAGTGAGTGATGTGGGACGACAACGGAGTTGGTAGGTACCTTTCTATTGGGTATGCTCACACTCTCGTGTATGGAAGTGTGACGGTCGCCTATCCTTACCATAGCACATTGTCAACTTTAACCAGACCAAAGATATGAATATGACATCATGTATATGTTTGCTGTATTATTTTGTTTTCTCACTGAGTTAGGTTGTGAGTTCACCCCACGGTACCGTTTTCTTTTTAGTCTCTGATGATGTAGGTGTTACCATCGAAAATTACATAAATGCGCCATCATATAGTTACGTAGCACCTTCGGACGTGCAAGTGGTGGAGGACGAGTATGACTCATCATGCGAGTATTTCCACTGTGTTTATGCTTAGTGTTTTATTTTTGTATCTGAATTTATGGAACTTGTAATAGTTATTTAACTACATTTTGGTTTACATTTGATAATTGGTTTAATAATATTTATCACTAGACTCTCAGTTCATTATTAATAAAATTCCACTATTTACTATTATCTCTGATTATGTGGAATATATGGTTTGATTGTTGGCACAGTCCTATGTGATCTTGGCTTGAACTATTGGTTCATATGACGTGGATTCACACTTCTGGTTTAACCAAAATTGGAGTGTGATAGTCAATTTGTGTCAAAATCAAATTGTTATGTTAGTTTGACTGATTTTTTGTATTTAATGTTTGGTCCTGAAGGAATTATGTAGAGGTCTGATGATCCTCGATAACTTGATCAAGCTGTACTTACCTTTGTTTCTTGAGAATTGTGGGAGAAGATTGAGAACAGCCTTAGTGAAGTCAGGATTTTTAAGAACATGCTCTAGAATTTGAAGATTCTTCTCTAACTCGTCTTGATATAGCTCTGCTCCATTGGAACTTGGAAATTGTGAGCTTGTTCCTTCATTAATATTGGTCAAACTACCTTGAAGAAGAAACCAGATTCTTATGGAGTTGGGTAGCCGAATTATTATTTTTTTTTTTGGGTAAGAAACATATCTATTGAAAACCTAAAAGAAAGCTACACATTGTTCTGAGTACAAGAAAGGTTTTGCAACTATCAGACACCAACCATCTCACCAGATCATGCTCGGTAAGAGCCATTCTAGCAAGGGTATGGGCCATCCCATTTTCTGTTGGACTTTATGTTGTCATTGTTGGCAACTTGGCTGATGTAACAGTGTTTGTGAGCATACAGTCAAAGAAATCAGGAGAAAAAATGTCAGTATAGGAGAGAGAGTGTCAGTGCAGTGGCAAAGCTAGAGTAACCTCGAGCAACGTCGTAGTTGGGTTTTACAGTGTTCTACATCTCTTATAGTGTGTCTTAGATGGCTTGCAGCGAGTTAAATGGCATTCTACATCAAGTTTGATGAGAGAGAGTGTCTGTGGACCCCACTGATGATGTGGCAATCTTCTTTGATGATGTGTCCGAGTTTCTGATGATGAGGCAGTGTTACGGCATCTTGAAGCATTAAATGAAGATCTTCTGAAGCATGAAAAATGAAGAGAGAATGAAGAGAGAGACTGTAGAGAGAGAAATTAGAGAGAGAAAGAGGAGAGAGAAAAAATATGAGTGGGACCCACAGGTGTGATGGTAAGGTGACATGCCAACATGGTAGCCCACGACACTTGGCATGTATGCATGCAAAGTTTAAAGTCCAAATTCCTAAGTTTTATAGACTTTTAACTTTCGGCCTATTTTTGGTGGGTCCTACAGTAGGTTCATGGAAATCTGGCAGTGGAAAGATGTAGAGCATCGAGTTATCTTTCCAACGCAACTTGAATCACTCAATTCCGACGTCGGATGAGAGAGATATCGCAGTTTCTATCGGATCGCTCGAAAAAGTCATTTCACAAGTTGTTGAGGGGCAATTTCGGCATAAAAGAGGAGAAGATGCAAGATCAGCGGCAAGATTGAAGCCACGATGCTCAGATCCGCATCTAATGACCCAGATCAAGGCGGGTTCGAGTGCAGTGCGGCGGCAGCTTCAAGATTCTGTCGCGCAGGCTTTGATTGGCCAGTTGCATTATATTATAATGGGTCGTGATCTATTGTGTTAGTGCTTGATTCGGTGTAGCATGCATACGGTGCGCAGCGGATCAGATCCAGATCTAGCGGCTCACGTGATCTCCGATCGGGCTTAACGCGATTTATTCAGATCCGATGGCGCAGGTTCAATCCTGCCTTTTTAAGGTTATCCGACGGCTGAAAGCGTAGAATCCGTCTCCATGAAGTAGAACTCGACAACACGTCAGCGGGGTGGCGATTCAGTGTTGCGCGGGTGCACGGAATTGTTTGGAAAGATTCTCTTTCCTTATTTGTTACTGGTCGAACTTCAAACTGCCATAACTTCTTCATCCGAGCTCCAAATCGGTCCGTTCAAGTTGCAGTTTCCATATTTTCAGATACTCTATATATTGGGGGCCGTTGGGAGTCGAAGTATTGTAGACAAAAATTGAAAAGAGCATTTTGAAGGCAGAGAGAAGATTTTCTAGGGTTTCATGCCCTGTGGGAGTGATCAATCACCAACTACCTCTTTTCTGTGCATCAATGGTGTGCTAAATCCCTATGAGAGGTCAGTAGAGCATTTATGTTTACATTCATGGTGATTATGGATTGTGTGGAAGAGATTGGAAGCTTGTGAGCGAGGTATACTCTGTGAATTAATCTCTATCATCATTGAAGACTGTTGGAGAGTACCTGAGAGCAGTGTGAAGCTTCAGAGAGATTGTTTGCCATTCGAAGCATTGTTTGTGAGATTTTTCAGTTCCCTATCTATTTATGTTTTCAATATATTGTATGCTAACGTAGATGAAAATTGTTGAATACCTAGCTAGTGGGGGAAAAATTGTAAGGCAAATTTATAAGCCTAAAAAAATTGTTATTTGCTTTCCGAGGGTGCGGGTTAAGTGTGGTGTGTTCAGTGGGTGTTGGACACTAGCTGTTAAGCCTGAATCTTGGCGTAGGTGCGCCCTCTCAGTTTTATGCTGAAAAAACCTAGGGTTAGTATCCTTGTCTTGTAAAAGACTAAAAGTTGAGTGTTGAGTAAATACGGAGCCCGTTGGGCATTACTCCATAGACTAGCCATCACACACTGTGTTGGTGAACCATGTATATCCTGTGTTATGGACTGTCTTTATTTTCCTATATATTTTGGAGTATGTGGAATGGCTTGTAGGGTGGGTGTGCAAATCTGGTAGACCTGGCCACTGAGTGGTAGTGAGGTAGATTTGCATGTGCTTGTGAGTATGTGAAAAGTTAGGTCTTCATCAGCTCTGAGCAACAGTGAATAATTAGGGAGAATTTTCAGACACTGATTCAGACCCCTCGAGTGCAACTCATGCATGTTCCAAGGATTATTGAAATATACAAATGTAATGAATTTATTTATTATCTCGTGAACAACAATAATTCAAAAATGGTTAACATTTAAATGCCATTTACTATAAGTCTTCCGCTATTGTGTATTACGATTATGGTTGTGGATGGCGTGGTTTATTTCTAATGGATACCCCTACTAGGATCCAACCGTTGGTTTTCATCATTTTCAACCCTTGGAATGAAGGAGAATTGGGGTGTGACGCCTCCCGCCGCTCTCCCATCCCTTCATTTTCAACCCTTGGAATGAAGGAGAAACGACAAACCTCAAAACTGAATCTCAGACTAAGAATATCTCCAACAATATATATGATATTCTTGGGACAGTTCTTGCCGCCATTGTTAAGAAAAATGATCAGCTGCTTACGATCAGATTGAATAAGGACCTTCTTCCATCCCGCAACTGACACCTCAATCAAAGTAAGCCTCACTGCTAAAGCCTCACGTTCGATACTATCACAAAAACTCCATGGGCTTGAAACTATTGAACAGATTTTATTTTTCTGATCATTATAACAGAAACCAAGACCGCCAATAGATGAGTTAATACAAAGGCTAGCATTAGTATTTATAACATCATCAAAATTAGATGGACTTCCTTTGCTGAATAGAGAAGACCCATGCGGATAGGAAGGAGGAGCAACAGAAGATAAATTAACAGGCGCAAATTCATTAAATGCACTCAGAGCTCGAGTGATGACCTGAGAAGGTATCCAGCTTCTCCTCTGAAAACAAACACCATTTCGATCCAACCACAAATGCCAACAAATAAAAGTAGCCATTTAAAAGGACTGAGAACCTTCTTGTTTAGAATACTTGGTGAGATTTAGCCAATGGTGAAGCCATTGAGAGACAGATAGATCATTATTCATTGGCATAACGTAAGATAATGGAGAACCTAACCAAACTATGCGAGCAAAAGGACACTAGAAAAGGATGTGTTCAATGGATTTAGACTCTGTATTACAGTGCCTGCAGGTGGTCACCACATGCATACTTCCTTTTTGCTATATTTTCTCCCGAAGCAAGACCATCAGCCATACCTTCCAGAGGAAGGAACGACTTTTTGGGAGAGTCTTTGAGTGCCAAATTAACTTCCAGCAATCCTTTTTAATGATATTCCATTTATGGCCATGGGAAGAAGAGGGCAAAAACTTAAAAGAATCTTTTTCCAAATTTTTAAGTAAATGATATGCAAATTTCACTGAGAAAATGCCATTTTTTGAGACTCCTCATATAATATGATCCTCCTTTGGAAACATACTCAAGTAAATGCTAAGAATAGCCTCCACATCTAAAGGGATAAAAATGGATCGAATCAAATCTATTTTCCAACTCCTAGACATAGGGTCAATTAATTCACTAACCCAAATAACGAGGCAATTTGGATCAAATGGGGTAGTAATCTTGAATTTTGGTAATTTGGCACCCAAGGATCATTCCATATATTGATGAGATTTCCTTTCTCAACATGCCATATAAAACCTTTCTCAATCACCTCCCTTCCTTCCAAAATACTTTTCCACTCCCATGATGACCAGCTACCAATTTTAGCATTTAGAAAATCACCGTTAGGAAAGTAAAGAGACTTTAATACCCTAGCCCATAGAGAATCTAGATTCTTTAGAAGCTTCCAAGCAAACCTTGGCAAGGAAAGCTTTGTTGTGTGGACTCATATCTCTTATTCCCAATCCTCCATTTTTCTTTTGACTTAGAAATACTAATCCACGACACCCATGGAATGCCTTTCTGATTATCTCCATTGCTCCACAAAAAGTTCCCCATTGCTTGTTTGATGTCTTTATGGAAAGAGCTTGGTAATCTGAAGTGAGAGGCAGCAAAATTTATAGTAGGAAGCGCAATTGATTTAATAAGATTTTCCTTCCCTCCAAAAGAGAGCCTATTTGCCTTCCAACCATTAATCTTAGCCAAAGTGCTTTCTAAAACATCATTAAAAGTCTCCCTCCTTGAAGCTTCAATTTCAGATGGTCATCCAAGGTGCCCACGCCCATTCGGGATTTTAATAACTTTTGAAAACCATCATCTAATTTTTTAGGGGTGTTTGGGCTGAATATAAGCATGAACTTTTTCAGATTTATGCATTGTCTAGAGGCTTTACAGTAAATCTGCAACGCATTCTTTATAGCAAGTAATTGCCCCAAACTAGTTTGAGAGAATAATAAACAGTTATCAGCAAAAAGTAAATGGCTAATAGATTGATATCTTCTATAAAATTTAATGCCATATATAGAGCCTTTCATCTCCTCATGATAATGATAGAAGACAGAACCTGAGAACATAAAATAAATAATGCAGGTGATAATGGATCACCTTGTCTTATATCCCTGTAAGGTTTAAATTGATCTCGCTCTGCGCCATTAATGAGAGAAGTGTAGGAGACGGTAGAGATCAATTCCATGACCCATGAAATCCATTTAGCATGAAAACCGAATTTTAGGAGGGTGGCCTCAATAAATTTCCATTCAAGCCTGTCGTATGTTTTTTGCATATCAAGCTGCATGGCCATTAAAAATCTATTCCCTTTCTTCCTCCTTCTAATAAAATTGAATGCTTCGTGGGCAATACTAATGTTAGCTGGAATCATATTATTAGGAACAAAAGCCGATTGAGATGATTTTGGTACAAACCCCGCATAAACTAATCTGTCCAAATTGGTGAACCGATTCAGGGCCTTTAACTTTAGGGATAAGACAGATATAAGTCTCATTCATACCTGTAGTAAGAACTCCAGAGATGAAAAAATCTTGCATAAATCTAACAACTGCATCTTTGGTGAACTCCCAAAACTTCTGAAAGAAAATTGGGAAGAATCCATCCAGGCCAGCGATTTGAGGGGGGCCATTGCTTTTAAGGCTAATAAAATATCTTCAGGATCTGGGATCCTACAAAGAAGATCATTATCCTCTAAAGATATAGATGGTTGAATATTTTGGAGGGCTGGCTTCAACAATCAAAGTCTCTTCTAAACCCGAAGATGGGAAGGCTTTGTCAAAATGATTTTTAAATTCACCATAAATGTTGGACCCCTTATCTAACCATTCACCCGAAGAATTCTTTATATGGGTAATATGGTTTCTAGCTCTCTTTTGAATTGTGGATGCATGGAAGAATCTTGTGTTGGAATCTCCACTCTTTAACCAATCTATGCGTGACTTCGGTTGCCACATCATTTTAATTTCTCCTGCAAAGAGGCGATATTAACTTGGATTCTTCCAAAACTTTCCCGATTCCATCTTCTCAAGGTATCTCTACAATTTTGAAATTTATGGGATAAGGTAGACTGGTAGAGCTAACACCCGGAGAACTAGATAAGTTCCAACCTTTCTCAACTGTAGCCCTACAATCAGTCCGAAAGGTGTGATCCCTTTAAATTTGGCTCCATAAGATAAGTGCCAACCTTTCTCAACTGTAGCCTTACAATCAGTCCGAAAGGTCTGATCCCTTTAAATTTGGCTCCATAAGTATCCAATAATATCAGATTATGATCCGATCCCAACGAAGATTTAACAAAAACCAAAAAGTCCACGAATCTGGATCTCCAACCGTAGTTTGAGAAAGCACGATCAAGTTTGATTCTTATATTCTCATCTCCCTTTCTTTTATTGTTCCAAGTGAACTGTGACCCCTGAGATGGAATCTCGATAAGGTTGCATGATTCAATGAATGATTTGAAGGATTTAGAAGATATGCCTAAATCCAATTTTCCTCCAACTTTCTCATGCCATCCCAGATATGAATTAAAGCCGCCTATGCATATCCAGTCATCATTCCTGCTTGCAAATTTTCTAGAGAAGAACTCCCAAAAATTTATTCTTCTTTCCTTTGCTGGTTCTCCATAGATGCAAGTAATATAACATGAAATAAATGAAGGTCTTTGGATCCTCAAGTCAATAAATCTTGTGCTTGCATCAAGGATATCAATCTGTAAATTTTCCTTCCAAAGAATCATCAGTCCTCCTGATAGGCCTTCGGGTTCAACATAGAAGGAATGCTTCCACTGAAAGCTCTTAATCAAAGAAAGCACCTTCTCTTTCAGATTTTTTGTTTCCATAAGAAAAACAATGTCTGGATCATTGAACGTAGGAGTTTTTTCAAAGCACAAACTGTCAAGGGACTCCCCAACCCTTGACAGTTCCAGCTTAAGAGTTTCATTGGCACCCGTGGGGCTGATTCTCCCCAGCCACCACGGGTCCAAATGTTTAAAAATAACCTGCCTGATCTTCATCAATATCAAATTCTGGTGAAGAGGGTCTAGCTCTCTTAGCACTCTGCTGAATTAGTTTGGGTTCAGATTGTTAAAAACCCTGATTTGTAACAAATGAAGGGGTTAAGATAAGACTGTCACTGTTTTGATTCCATCCATTCGAATAATCATTGAGGTTTAAATGAATAATTTGATTGTTACTAGAACTGGGACAATCCGTATGGTTCAGATCCAGACTTGGGGATTTTTGGCTCATAGTGATGGGGTTGTTAGCATGCTGGTAACGTGATTCAGTAGGATTAGGAGATATTGTTATCTCAGACAATTTCGGCGCCAAGTTCAGAATAGTATTCGCAAGTTCTGAATTATTCATAATGAAAGTAGTTATTGCAGCAGGTTGGTGGGGAAAAAATGGATTTATTGAGGAGGAGAAGTAAGATTTGCATGAGCTGTGGGAACTGAAACGGGCTTACCAGCAGTAAATGAGAATTGTGCAGTAGTATTCTCGAGCACCCCACTTTCATTCTTGTTGCTATCTTGATTCTCTTGGATTTCGCCACTTGTCACATAATCTTTACTGTTCAGTTTGGAACCAATCCCCACGTGCATTGGTGTATTCTTCAGAACCGAAGCGACAAATTGTTCGTCTTCCTTCTTCAACCTTCCCTCTTGTGTAGCAGGGATTTTTGCCTTCGACTGATCAACTACCTTTTTTCCGGCCGAAAACATAATTTTAGCCTTTTCAAAGGCTCTACTACTCGGTGTTATTCCTTTGAGATCCGAATCAAATGGATTTTTTGGTGCCATTGGACAAGCTATTGCTGGAGCACAACCATGTTCTCTTCTGTGATTCTTACAAGTGTAAAATAAGATGATACAATGAATATGATCAAGCCCAATTCTCCCACAGTAATAACAAAACAAAGGTAATCTTCGTATTTAACTATCACTCTTAGGGAAAAATAATAGTAGATACGAAATCTGACCGATGAAAGAGAATTTAGGATGATCTACGGGAGAAGGACACGTGGCATACATCCAAAGGATGAGGTATGAGAAGAAAGAAATGACGGAAAATGTCAAAAGGAACTCATGTTCAACCCCCTATGCTGACTCAGATAAGATGTGACAGATTGATGTGGGTAGTTGGGTCATTAATGGTTTGTCATTAATACTCATAAATGCTGACAACAACCATAAATACAAGGTATGCTAACTTGACCAGCCAAGTCACCATATCATGGACCGAATCAGCATGAAGCCAGGCCCTTACTTGATAAAAGGGTAAAGACAAAAACATGCATTAGAAGGTATGGGAGATATAATTTAAAAAGGGGGGTCAAAGAAGATCAAGGGGGGTCGTAAGCGGCTGACTTGACGTCCTAGCATTGTCCTAAGGGGTCATAGCCGCACGAACCTACTATTCTCTAAGTAACTGATGATTGAAATAGTGATAGGTATGGAGGAACTTATCGAGGAAGCCTCCTATTGAACCTATATATGTAACAAGAGGACATGAATAAAGAGAGGATTGGGATTTTCTCCATCACCAAGAAAAACTTCTCATCTTTGAGTTTTGCACACCTGTTGTCTTCTATTTTTCTTTTGGTTCCTATCTCAGCGGAAGGGAAGATTGTTACAGTTTGACAGTATCTCAGGGAACCCATATTTCTGAAGGAACTCCGATGTTTCACTGAGAATTCCATATTGTATGTCTTGGGAAATCTTGTCTAACGGATTCCATCGACAACAGTTTGGCGCCCACTGTGGGGCCCCGATATATTTTGTCTCTTGAAGTCTTTCCTTTTCCCTGAACCAGTTCAAAAAGAAAAGCTTCTAATACTCTCCTTTTCCTTTTCTACTTTACTTCCCTTCAAGTTACTCTATACATTTTTCTTGGCATATCCTTACGGATGGCACCAGCAGGAAGAGCTGAAAGTTCCTATAACCTACGGGAAACTCAAGCCCGTCGTACTGAAGCGAATATGTCTTGGGAACGGGTAGATATCCCTATGGGTCCGGACCCACAAGAAGTTCTACCAGAGGAGTCTTCTACCGAAGGAGCAGGTGGTCCCAACCCTGACCCATCACAGTATGTCACCAGGGTTCAATTTGATAGACTGGCCTAACAGTTGGCAGCCTTGTCGGAGTTGTTGCAGTAGCGACCCACAGGTGTACCGGCCGCTTCAGCACCTCCAGTTGATATCCCAGAAGTCCCCTAGAGATCTCGACAATCCAGACGCTCTACGCCACAGGCTGTGCCCCCTAGCCCAAGGAGGGATACTCCTTTGGTAGATTCATATCACAGCAGGGGTCGAAGCGATCGTTGGAAAGAACCTCAATCTAAGTATGTTCCAGAAGTCGACCCTACTGAAATCATCAAAAGCAGCCATGAGTCCCCAGCTCTCTCTCGACTGTCGTCTATCTCAAACAGGTTGGGGTCAAGACGGGAAACAGGTGGGCCAGAGGCAGGATGTACACAGAGGCGGATGTAACACGGGAGGCACAAATGAGGGTCGACGAAGCCAGACGTGCCTGGGAAGATGCCCAAGCCAGGGTCGACGTTGCTCGACAAGCCCGAGAGGATACCCAAGCGAGGGTCAAAGAAGCTAGGCGAGTCCAAGAAGAAACCCAAGCAAGGGTCGATGCCGCACGAGGAGAGAGAGCAACGGCTATGCCGTCCATTATAGCACCTTTGCCTCTTGTGCCAGTGGCAACCGTTCCCTCAGCAGGTAGCACTTCCACGGGCGATGAAAATACGGCCCGACTAGAATGTCTCGTGAAAGACTTGATGGACTGGGTGCAACATGTTGAGAGAGAGGTCGATTTGGCAACCCTCAAAGAGTATATTACAGAGACTGCTCTGACAGATGAGGTTATGAACCACCCTCTACCTACCAACTTTGTCCTCCCAAATATTGGATGGTATGATGGCAAGACGGATCTAGAATAACACTTGGATAATTTTAAGGTGGGAATGGTCATCTACGGCCACCACGACGCTTTGTGCTGTAGAGCTTTCCCCTCTACTCTACGAGAAGCAGGAAGGACATGGTTTAATAACCTTCCCCCTCAATCGGTGGAGACTTTCAAGGAGCTCAGCAGTTTATTCCTCTCCCACTTTCAGGGGAATCGCATTCAGAAGAAGAACTTGTCCCATTTGATGGCGATCAAATAAGGCAAGGGGGAGCCTCTTCGACCCTTCATCACCCGTTTCTTGGGAGTAGCGGGAAAAGTTAAAGACCTGCAACCAGATGTGGTCGTGTCGACCTTGTCCAAAGCTTATCAAGATCCTTAGTTGGTATTTTCTTTCAACAAGAAACGCCCTAGAACTCACGCGGAGATTTTCAGTCGATGCGACCGATATGCATCGAGAGCAGAGGCTGTGGCAGAGTTACCTGGACAAGTGAATCCGTTCCCTTCGGCTGCAAAAAGAAAGAAGAACGAAGCTCTAGAGAAAGTTCCTAAAGAAGGAGAAATGAGCAAGAAAACTAAGGTGGCCAAGGAACTGTACCCAGCCCGCCCTACACCTGAGTATACCCCTCTTAACCAGACCATGGTTGAGATACTAAACATCAAAAGAGGCGACACCTTATTGGTCCCTCCACCTAAGATGATTGCCCGGCCCGAGGAGAGCAACAGGCGGCTATATTGCCCGCATCACCAAGATCACGACCATGACACCAACTCATGCAGACATTTAAAAAGCCTGGTTGAAGATTTGATCCAGCACGGTCGATGGATGGAGTTTGTAGGTCCAAGACCAGTACCACCTCAGTCTACACATGCGATGGCACTTCCCCTGCATCCTCCCATGAGGGCCTCGGGGGGGAGGGAGAGGGTCGAACATAGGCCTCTACCACCCCCAAGATCGCCCCCAAGGGGATTCATGGACCAGATTGATCTGCGCTTAGAAGATCGGCAAGAGAGGATGAAGGAGTACCCTGCCCAGGGGGGTTCAAACTGTGAGCGAAAAGAGTCCCCCGCGAAGGTTATTGGGAAAGGCGGGCCCGAAACAAGA
Organism: Protea cynaroides; assembly: GCA_028583415.1. NCBI lineage: Eukaryota > Viridiplantae > Streptophyta > Magnoliopsida > Proteales > Proteaceae > Protea > Protea cynaroides. Next base: position 54,077,013 of record CM053276.1, read on the forward strand.
TATGGGGTTGAGCGATGATGAATATGTGACATTGAGTCATCCAGAGTGTATGACGGTGACTGTCTGGCCCGAAAATATGTAGTGCGAAGTGCTTTCGATCGTGGTGGAGCCTGTGGAAGAAGAAGCAACTAAAGGAAAGCAAGCCCGCAAAGGAACAGAAGACATGGGGGGATCATCCTCCAAAAAAGTCAGGTACGAGGGGTATATTTATTTTGGTGATGACAACCTTATTGATGTTGTTACCCCTCACGAAGACCCCCTCATTATCAAGATGGCCATCAAAGAAGAATGAAAAGTAAGTCGTATATTGGTAGACACTGGTAATGCTTGTGAGATCCTTTACTACGACACCTACCGGAGATTGGGCTACAAGGATGAATAGTTAAAACCCATTAGATATTCTCTTTTGGGGTTTAATGGCAAAGGAGTACGGGTGAAGGGAGCTATTCAAATCGATACTCGCATGGGGATATCCAGCACGAGTTAGCATCAATATGAAGTGCATGGTGGTAGACACCCGATCGAGCCACAATGTTATCCTCGGTAGGACTGGTCTTAACAAGCTACAGGCCTGCCTGTCAACCTATTACCTGCTTATGAAGTTTCCCACTGAATGGGGAGTCGGATGCTGTAAGGCTGACCAGTCAGTGTCAAAAAGGTATCATGCAGCCTCCCTTGCTGCCATCGAGGAAGATCAACCTGTTCAGGTAATCCAGCTAGATGAATACCATGATGACTTTCCAGTGGAACGGACCACTCGAGTCGAAGATCTCATTCTGGTGCCTTCTAATGATGACCATCCGAAAAAGACATTCCTCGTTGGCTCACCCCTCCCAGAAGATCAAAGACAAGAGCTCATAAAGTTTCTAATGGCGAACTCTAATGTTTTCGCCTAGACTCCCAAAGACATGCCTAGGATTCCGCATTCGACTATGGAGCATTACTTAAAGATAGATCCGCACCAATGCCCTATTCACCAAAAGAAAAGGGCCATTTCGGTAGAGAAGCAAGCAATCATAGATCAAGAGGTCAAAAAGTTAATGAAAGCCGAATTTATCCAAGAAGTATATTATCCACACTAGCTGGCCAATGTTGCACTGGTGCCTAAGTCTAATGACTGCTAGTGTGTATGTACCAATTTTACTAATCTTAATAAAGCATGCCCAAAAGATTCCTACCCCTTGCCTTGGATAGTTCAGCTCATCGATGCCACTGCGGGGCATAAGCTGCTATCCTTTCTGGACACATATTCAGGGTATAACCAAATAAAGATGGCCAAAGAAGACGAGGAGAATACAGCCTTCATCACCAGCAAGGGCACCTACTGTTACATAGTAATGCCCTTTGGATTGAAAAATGCAGGGGCGACATACCAGAGGCTCATTAACAAAGTCTTTAAAAGACAGATTGGTCAGACCATGGAGGTATATGTGGATGACTTCTTGGTCAAGACAGCTTGGGCGCTAGATCACCTGACGGACCTCAAAGAAGTCTTCGATGTAGTGTGGAGAAATTCCATGCGTCTCAATCCCTCGAAATATGCTTTTGGAGTACAGTCTGGCAAGTTCTTGGGGTTTATGGAGTCCCAGAGGGGGATTGAAGCTAATCCCATGAAGATCGAGGCGATCCAAAATATGAAATCTCCAACTACACCGAAGCAGGTCCAAGTGCTTACAAGACAAATTACTGGCCTCGGACGATTCATATCCAAATCTGTTGATAGATGTCTTCCATTCTTCAAAACTCTTACGGGATCCAAGACTTTCGAGTGGACGGCCGAGTACGAGGAAGCATTTCGCAGCCTCAAGCGATACATATCTTCACCCCCATTGCTAGTGAAGCCACAAACAAGAGATATGCTACTACTCTATTTAGCGGTTTCGCCATGTGCGGTCAGCAGAGTATTAGTCAAGGAGGTTGATATGGTACAACATCCTGTTTATTATGTCAGTAAGGTCTTATTAGATGCAGAGACTAGGTATCAGTCTATCGAGAAGTTGGCTCTAGCCGTAGTGGTTTCTGTCCATAAACTATGACCGTACTTTCAGTCTCACTCCATCACCATATTGACAGATCGACCTCTGAATAAATTCCTCTCCAGAGCAGACGTATCAGGATGTATGATCAACTGGGTAGTCGAACTAGGAGAATTTGACCTCAAGTTTCAGCCACGGACCACCATCAAAGCACAAGCCTTGGCGGATTTCTTGATTGAAAGTACCCTTCCAGGCGGTGAGGAAGAAGGATCGAATGCAGAGCGAGCGCTTGAAGAAGCTAAGGTTAAAATCTTTCTTGGCCCTAAAGAGCCTTCTTGGGTCATATACATAGATGGAGCTTCCAACAAAGACGACGCTGGAGCAGGTATTGTCCTCATCAGCCCTGAAGGGTTTAAGGTACTGATATCTGTACGCTTTGGCTTCTCAACAACCAATAATGTGGCAGAGTATGATGCCCTGGTGTCTGGGCTTAGATTGGCTAGAAAGTTGAGGGTTACCCATTTGTTAGTGCATGGGGATTCCCAAGTGGTCGTTCGGCAGGTTACAGGGGTTTATGAAGCTCGACAGAACCGTCTCGCTAAATACTTGGCCCTCGTAAAATAGCTCATGGAACCTCTAGAGAAGTTTGCGATGGTTAGCATACCTCATGATCAAAACACTGAAGCAGATGCCCTCTCACACTTGGGGTCCAACGATTTGAGCAGCTTTGATGTGCCCGTGTATGTCGAGCACCTATCAGATCCCAGCATCGACCCCGTGGAGGAAGTCTTACTCATAGATGTCGAAATCTATTGGATGGATCCCTTGCTCACTTATCTACGAGAAAATGTCCTGCTAGAAGACAAGAAGGAAGCCCAGCGCATTCAGACTCAGGCAGGTTCGTATGTCATTCATGACGAGATACTATATAAAAAATCTCATACATTTCCCTTACTTCATTGTGTTCCACCCTCGAGGGCCGAATATATCATGGCAGAGGTTCACGAGGGAATCTACGGAGCCCAGCAATGCGGGAGCACCATGTGCTTTAAGATCATTCGAATGGGCTATCATTGGCCCCATATGATGAGCGATTGTGAAAGGTACGCCAAAACTTGTGAAGCATGTCAAAAGCATGCTCCCATGTCACACCGCCCGTGCACTCAGTTGCAACCTATCCCTTCATCCATTCCCTTCGCAGTCTAGGGTATGGACATTCTGGGACCCTTCCCACAGGAAAAGGGACAACTTCAATATATCTTGGTGGCAATTGATTACTTCACCAAGTGGATCAAGGTAAAGGCAATGGTAAGGGTCACCGCACATAAAGCTAAGAAAATTTTCAGATTTGATGTCCTCTATAGATACGGGATCCCATAAGTGTTGGTTATCGACAATGGTCCCTAGTTCTCAAACTGAATCTTCCATAAATTTTGCCGCGACCATAGAATTGAGCATAGATTTGCGTCAGTAGCACACCCAGAAACTAATGGACAGATAGAAATCACCAACCGCACTCTGCTGCATGGCCTAGCACGACGCTTGGAAGAGAAGTGGCAAGCATGGGCTCAAGAGTTACCCAGTGTGGTATGGTTATATCGAACCACCCGAAGAACGGCTATAGGAGCCACCCCATTCAAGTTGGCATTCGATTCTGAAGCCGTTATCCCGGTCGAGGTAGTGGAAAAGAGTTACAGAGTGTTGAACTTCAATGAGGATACTAACAAAGACGTCCTCCTGATGGACCTTGATCTTCTGGAAGATGTTCACAAGGCTGCTCGACTACATATAGCAGCGTACCAATAAAAAACTGTCAAGTATTACAATTCTAGGGTCAAGGAGAATTTATTCCAAGTGGGTGACTTGGTTCTATGATCGACGGCTGTCACTATTCCTACTCAGCAAGGCAAGCTAACTCCAAATTGGGAGAGGCCATATTGGGTTATAAAAGCTAGCAGACTAGGGTCGTATCACCTAGAGACGATGGATGGGTTGGCTCTACCATGCACTTGACACTCCAAGAGCCTTTGGAGATACTATGTGTAAGGTTCATTTTCTATTTATTTAATGGAACCTCTATTTACACTCTATCTTTTCTACCCCCCATTCATACGGGTCTCAAAAAAAAAAAAGGCCTCCGGGTCTCAAAAAAGAAAAAGGTCTACGGGTCTCGAAAGAAAACAAGGCTTACGGGTCTCGAAAACGAACAAGGCCTACGGGTCTCGAAAAAGAAAAAGGCCTATGGGTCTCGAAAGAAAACAAAACCTACGGGTCTCAAAAACGAACAAGGCCTATGGGTCTCGAAAAAGAAAAAGGCCTACGGGTCTCGAAAAAGAAAAAGGCTTACGGGTCTCAAAAGAGAACAAGGCCTACGGGTCTCAAAAAAGAACAAGGCCTATGGGTCTCGAAAGAAGACAAGGCCTATGGGTCTTAGTGCATAGATGATCTCCATCGAAGACTTAGTCATCGACTTCCACAAATCTACTGTTTTGGTCTTAAATAATTGGCATAGCACAATCATATAATGCCAGGGGGCGTGGGGTGGGGTACTTAGTGAAAAAGCAATTCCAAAAACTCAAAAAAAAAGTATATTGAGTAAAGTATATTGAGTATAGTGTACAATTATGGATACATCCTTACAAAAAAAAATGTTTGGCTAGTTCATGGGTGCGTTCATTCATTTCGAGGCGCTTCTGTTGAAGGAGTACCAGAGGAGGTCATACCAAGGGTTTCTTTCGACGAAAGAAATGAGGGATCCTTGGAAGCCGTTCCCGGGGTATCCAGCGGAGGAATAACAGAGAGTAGAGCTACCTCTTGAGGAGAAGGCATCACCACCAAGTTAGTACTGGAGGCCGTTGAAGGAGGGAGACTCGAGGGCTGGCCAAGCTTGTCCCGAATCACTGTACTCATCAGGGGGATGCAGGAAAAATTGAAGGCTGGAAGGTGAGTGGACATCTGTGAGTGAACAATAGGAGAGGTTCCCTGATAGCCCGAGCTCTCTCCTTCCTGAAGAGGCCCTCCATATCATCAGATTCTAACAATGCTCTCAAAGTATTCTCCTTATCATGTGTTAAAGATGCATGGGCCCACGCCAGCTCTTCGATCATACTGGCCATAGAGGACTGCATGTCGACACTTCAATCATTCATGGTGACTATCTCTCCTTTAAGGGCTTCCTCCCTGGTTAAGGTGTGGGTCAACTCGACCTATAACCTGTCATTCTTCGCCGACAAATTGGCTCTCTCCATTATTAATTCATCTCGAGCCCCCTGGAGATCTCTGACTTCCTGTTCCAGTTGATTGTTGAGGTCAGTGATCGCTTTGAGTTGGTCTGACATGACCCCATTCGATAGTCGCACTTCAGCTAACTCCTTCTGGGCAGCCTCAATGACTTTGGCAAGGGTGGTAAAGTTTTCATCCAATCTCTTGTACTTAGCCTTTTCATCGGACAGCCCCGCTGGTTTAGTTCTAAAGATGCTTCGGCAGAGTGCCATTTATGTCAAGATCCTTGGCCCGATCATCTGCTTCCTTGGCTCATTCCTCTGCCTCTGTGGCCTGGGTCTCAGAGTCATCTCTCTCCTGCTCGACCACTTCTAACTCAGAAGAAAGAGTATCCTTCTCTTCTTTCCAAACTTCCTCGGCTTCAGCATGGGCTGCGATGGCGGCATCTCAATCATAGATGGCTTGGTCGCGCTCCGCTAGGGCAGTCGACGGAAGCTTGTTACTTTGTTGAACAGAAGTGTGCACCTATTTCAGCTTGCGTATGGAACTCACCAGCATCTTACGATAGTAGTTTTTCCCGCACATTAGCTGCAAAACATGACAAAAGGAGAAGGAGAGATGTTAGAGATGGACCAATTGGAAATAGAGAAAAGAAAAGAAAAGAAAATCTAATAAGTACAGAAAAAGGTACTCACCTAGTATAGGGCCTCGCATTGGTCCTGATCGATGTTCTCAAGTTGGGCTTGCTTAATGAAGTCTACGTCGGCAGGTAGACAGGCATGGTGAACAATATCCCAAGCCACCAAGCGATTGAATAACCCCGTGTCTATCGGAAGGACCTTCCTAGGCGGAGTGAATAATGTCGGCTCAGTGGAAGAATTCGAGCTGGCCGCAGAAAGAGTAGAACCGGCCATGAAAGGTGTGGAAGAGCTCATAGTGGGGGGTCGAAGTTGGACCTTGGGTAGTGGCGATAGGCAAAATGGCAGGGCCTTTGTCTTTGGTACTTTCCTCGGCAGGTCGGTCGGAAGGAGAAGATTGTACTAGCATGAAGGAGGTGGTGATCTGTGGAAAAGTGGAGGGGGATAGTGGATGCAAATCTCCAGAAAGTAGGTGAAAGGAGGTAACTACAGTTGAATCTGTAGGGATGGAGGGTAAACCTATGGGGGCTGGAGGAAAGGCCTCCAAGCTCGAGTCCCGTGATGCTGTTGCAACTGTGGTGCCTGAGGTGGTCTGTGCGGAACCAGGAAGAGAACTGACCGCGAAACTTGCATCTGTAGTACGGGGAGAGTCGTGAGTGACCCCCGGGAGGATGGCTGTAGCAGGGACAAGAGAGGCACCGCTGGAAAGGCTAGCGGGTGCCAAAACAACTGGCATTTCTACCGGATGCAGAGATTGCAGTGGCGGAGGGCCGACTAAAATCCTTTGCAAAATGTCCTGGGGAGTGTCCTCAGGATAAATAAGTTTAGGGGTTTTGGAGGCAAGCTTCCTCCTCTTTGATCGATGCAGTGTCTCCACAACAGTTTCCTGATCGTCATCCTCTACATAAAAAGAAGTGAAACATTCAGAACTATAATGTTGAGGGGTCAGAACCTCAGAAGAAAAAGGTGCAATGGAATAACATACCATCCTCTATGATGTCAATAATCGAAGGTACCACCGGCTCCTCTGTCAAAGAAGGAGGGTCGAAAGCTTGCGACAAAGATCCCACCATTGGCTCAGGTCCGATGGGTGGATCAACTAGAGCCTCAGGGTCAGAAGGAGGATGTACTTCTTTTGAAGGCGGTGGAGGGATCTCGGCAGGAAGGGCTGGAGCTACGTCTGCTGCCCTCTCAAGGGCCTCCAGTTTTCAGGCTACGGAGGCAATTATCTCCTCCCTTTCCCTTTGTTGATGATGGAACAAGTCTGTCCCCATGAGGTCCTCCCATATGCTGTCATCGAGACCTTCCACTGCATCAAGAACCAATAGTGAACTGTTAGGGGTCGAATCGAAATACAAAAATAAAGTGGAGAAGGAAGGACAGGTCAGTGCTATTAGGGAACTTACTCAGCCCGTACAGGAACAAGAACTTGTTGTTGCCCAGGTCCCTGTACTGGACTGCCCTCCCTCTTTCTTCTACCCTTTAAAGGGTTTCCATCTCAAGTAGCTTTAAGAGTGGGGTAACCCCTACTACTGAGGGGTCGATGAACTGTCATCGATTACCGATGGGAAAGGAGCGCATACCCATTAGACTATGGCCCGTTTTATTATAGCCTCGAAGAATTTGTCCTTCTAGTGGGGGGACTGAGGAAGGGGTGGTCTCAACCATGGGGGAAACCATTTCCAAATTCCTGTGAAAGAAGTAGTAGATGTCATTTGGTTTGGTTTTATGGGTCGTAGAGTCATGCCAAGTTACAACTCCAATATCGAACAAAAGCTGGAAGAATCTTAAGGTGGGGGCTCCCGGCATCGAAGAAAAAAGATAATGAAGGAATGACTTTGGGCCTAGGACTTGGGCAAAAGTTGGGTAGGGGCCAGGCCATAATAGCCCAAAATCTCGAATACGAAGGGGTGGCATGGGAAACGGAAACCAAACAAAAACATGTTAAAGTTTACTACCATCTTGTGGGAGTATGGATAGCAGGCTCGATCTTCTGGGACTGGAGCTATCAGGTCAATAGAGTCGGGAACTAGAAAAGAATCCCTAAGAAGTTTGGACTCAGTCATTATGGACTTCACAGAGGAGGCCACACAGTGAGGACTAGTTTCACCGGAGGTATCAAGGGAAGAACTCTCCGGGTTACCGCTTGAACTCTCCTCACCCTGAGTAGATCGTAGGAGTTGTGATCGACGCAGGGTAGGTTCAGAAGCATGGCTAACAATGTCTTTATCAAGAGCCATGACTGGTTAGTAGTGAAATAAAAGAGGAAAAGAAGGTTAGAACTTACTCGAAAGATAAGCGGATCGCTAGAAACCTCTTGCGACGGAGAGAAGATGTTGGCAACAAGATCGAGTATGCTGAACCAGAGAACTTCGGGAGAGATAATACTCTAAGGGATGAGAAAGCACTATAGATGGACGGTGTGTGAGGAAGAAGACGAGGCAAGATTTTATAAGTTTGCTGGCAGGTGGGTCCCATCTGGCAGTCATGATGGTTTTCGAGTGTTGTGTCCATCAGTCAAGTTGCGGATGTGACGTTTTGATAAGGAAGCGATCCGTGGATGGTCGCGATGGTTCAAAAATGGCTGGATACATACAGATGGTTCAAAGCAACAGCTCGATGGAAGCGAAAACGGCACCAGGGGCATTTAAGTATGACCGACTCAAATTACGGCAAAACGTTACTAACGTTATGTCAGGGAGGTGGGCGTTCAAGTTTCGAAAAGAAGAAAGAGAAGGTGAGTAGTGATTACCATAACGGTAAGAAATTGGCGGAAACACCTCCAAGTGTTTCGAAAGGATTATTTTCCCATAAACAAATTTCCTTCGGTAGAAATGACGTAGAGGAGACAAAGGGGTTCTATTAGGGGAAAATAATAGTAGATACGAAATCTGACCGATGGAAGAGAATTTAGGATGATCCACGGGAGAAGGACACGTGGTGTACATCCAAACGATGAGGTATGAGAAGAAAGAAATGACAAAAAATGTCAAAAGGAACTCATGTTCGACCCCCTATGCTGACTCAGATAAGATGTGACAGATTGATGTGGGTAGTTGGGTCATTAATGGTTTGACATTAATATTTATAAATGCTGACAACAACCATAAATGCAAGGTATGCTGGCTTGACCAGCCAAGTCACCATATCATGGACCGAATCAGCATGAAGCCAGACCCTTACTTGATAAAAGGGTAAGGATAGAAACAGGCATCAGAAGGTATGGGAGATATAATTCAAAAAGGGGGTCGAAGAAGATCAAGGGGGGTCGTAAGCGGCTGACATGACGTCCTAGCGCTGTCCTAGGGGGTCGTAGCCACACGAACCTACTATTCTCTAGGTAACTGATGATTGAAATAGTGATAGGTGTGGAGGAACTTACCGAGGAAGCCTCCTATTGAACTTATATATGTAACAAGAGGACATGAATGAAGAGAGGATTGGGATTTTCTCCATCACCAAGAAAAACTTCTCATCTTTGAGTTTTGCACACCTGTTGTCTTCTATTTTTCTTTTGGTTCCAATCTTAGTGGAGGAGAAGATTGTTATAGTTTGACAGTATCTTAGGGAACCCTTATTTCTGAAGGAACTCCGGTGTTTCACTGAGAATTCCATATTGTATGTCCTGAGAAATCTAGTCTAACGGATTCCATTGACAACAATCACCTTCTGATCTGCAGTCAACCTTCTCTTAATATTAAAGAAACTTCTCAGTGATTGCTGAACTTTAATGGTGACTCGCTCGCAAGAATTGGATAGGTTTACCTCTAACCAAATCATCAACCAGCATTATAGTACAAGGAGAACCAATTTTTGAAGCAAACCGAAAGGCAAGCTCCCCAGATAACAATTCTACAGGAATCCCGAAGCATTGTATCCATATATCGAACTGATCAAATTTCCATTGACGATTGCTATTCTATTGTTCTAGAACGATTAAGGTTCCCTCCTACTGACCAGGGAGAATCACGAACCACATTTTGGAGATCTAAATAATGTTGAAATCTGAAAACAAATGTATCAGTATCAAAGTATTTGACCTGAGCTCCGTACCCGGTATTCCATACCGTCGGTAAACCTTCTGTAACAGCCTGTCGACTGTGATAGAACTCCTTCTCAGTCACGACACCAACCACAGAGATCTTCTTCTCAGTCACGACACCATGCACCTAGCTCCACTGAACTATCATTATCTCCAACTGAAGATAGAGTTGAAGAAGCCACGTCAATATCAAACACTATCGTGGCCAAGCATGGATGCCTTGAACAGCTAACACCTGGACATCATGCATGCAATAGTAACAGTGTTTTACATAGAAACTCTTGTGTTGTATTCCAACTCTTATGCATTTGACGTACAGAATGTAATCTACTCTCATGCATGTGTTGTACTCCAAGTCTCCAACTCTCCAACTCTCATGCATGTGATGTACAGAATGTAATCTCTTGTTTTATATATAATAGACATACTACACCACAGATAGTGATTTGAATCCTCAACATATCTGTGTTTATTTAGTCTGTAGGGTTTACTCGTGATGATCTTTCCTATTAGTGTCACCTCTGGATGGAATGGGGATAATGCCAGAGCCTCATCTTCAATCACTACAGAATCCTCATCTTCATTTAATATGTCTTCTGTATGATACTCCCTTCCGCTTGCTCTTTCAATTGGCATGTATCTGTGCTAACAATGCATTGGCCAATTAAAATGTGCTCCAGGGTAGAGCAAACATTAATTCGACTATTCGCCGACTCTCATTTTATTTCCTTCAATGTCATTTTTCTAATGAGCTCCGGGAGTCACAGGTGTGTTTCTGTTGAGGTTTCTGCTTCAGGCGTATTTCTTCTCCCGCGTTAGGGGCCGTGTTTTGTCTCCTACATCTTCTGTGTTTTTCCTGATTGTTCATTCTTCCTCTGGCGTTGGTATTTTTCTTATGGATAAAATCATTATACCAGTAAAACCGACTATCATGCATGAGTCAGAAGACTTGAAAAAAAAAAAAAAAGGAAAAGTCAGAAAACTGTTCAATAGCCAGCCATTTCCGCTTTACATATTGGTTTCGTATTTGGCCACACCAGTTCGAATAGTGAAGAGGAAAGCCTGAAACTTTAATCATTTCAAAATAAAAGAACCGGGAATACAACCCAGTCAAGAAAAGAATTGATAAATGCACTTTCAGAGCCATAGGGTCTACATGAAGGGAATGATATACAAGGGTTAGCAGAAAAAGTATCTAGTCAGGCTGTACAATATCAGGTCGACCTTTTGGGAGCAAGCAATATGATCCTTGAGCCCCCGAACAGAGCGATCAGAGCAAGGCCTTGATATCCATACCACTTTAAGATCTTAAACAAGCGGCACAATTTACAAAATGAGGCAGAACTGCAGAGCGGCATAACATCCTCCACTGCAGCTAGAGAATCCTCAAGAAATGTACGCAACCATGTGATCCCTACTTAAAACTATGGAGCCATTTGCAATATTAATATTAACATATCACATAGAATGTCAGCCATCTATCCTCTCCTTTACTGGCCGCTCATCCTGGATTTCTTCAAGTTCTTCATCATCACTCTTCTTTCCTGATTGTTCCTTCCAATAAACAATCTCTTCTTTCTTTCTCTTCAGCTGGATTTTCTCATCAATTGGGCTTCATTAGCTGAACTGCATTCTCTTCAACTGCTGCATCAACCCAGTCACCCTGTCTTGACTGCCCAGTCACCCTGTCTATCAGAGAGTCCTACAGACACTCTCTCTCTTCTTTCTCTCTCAGATAAGAACTGTCCACCTATCTGACCATGCTTGCTGCTGTCTGGACTGTAGGACTCTCTCTCTTCTTTCTCTCTCGGGATAAGCACTACATCCTCTCTCCTCAATGTCATCCATGCTTGTCTAGGGTTGCCAACAATGACCACATACAATACAAGATGCTGGCGAGCATGTCCACTTGACCAAGGTTCCACAAACTTCTTTAAACGTGCAATCCTCTCGATGAAACATTTTTGTTAGGACATTCCGATTGACCAACTCTTGGCTCCCTCCTCAACGTCATCCCGACTTTCGGAACTGAACGTCCCACTAGAGGTTCTGCTTTTCAACAATGACAACACATACACATACAAAGATGTTAGGCAGCATTCACATGACTTGACTCAAGGTTCCAAGCAACACTTGCCGCTTTCATACCCAACGGTTCTGAAACGTCCCCAACAATGACAACACATACAATACAAAGATGCTGGCAGCATCACAACTTGACCAAGGTTCCAACAAACTTCTTTAAACGTGCAACTTCTCTCGATGAAACATTTTTGTTAGGATCATTCACGATTGACCTAACTCTTGAAGCATACCTGAGTCAACATTTGATAAAAAAAGAAAAAACCCCCCAAAGGAGGGGTTCTGACCTAACTCTTGAAGCATACCTGAGTCAACATTTGCCGACTTATCATATCCCTATGGAACTGAAACGTCCCACTAGAGGTTCTGTTCCTCTCTGCAGAAAATAGATTCTCCCTTGATCAGCATCTCCGGTGAGGTTTGCAAGGATACTGGTGGCCTCTCCTCCACATCTTGTTGGTCATGGCCTAACGAACCACAATAAAAACAGAAAACTGGCAATTTTTCATACTTAATCTGGATTTGATGCTCAGTTCCATTAGATCTTTGGACTGTTATATTAGATTTTAAGGGGATTCCAATTGAAACAGTTATTCTAACTCCGAAAAATTGAATCTTATTATCAAAGGTATTACCTTCAATTAACATCATTTGAGAAGGATTGCCAACTCTTTTCATGAGTCGGATTGCAATTTGGGTATTTAAGACTTCCTGTGGAAGATCATGGAGTTGAACCCGCAAGTCTATGTGATTGAACAACCAATTTTGCTCAGGTTTCCATTGTTTAAGAATGAGAAGATTACCTGCCACAGACCATGGTGAGTTAAGCATTCCATTGAATAGGTCTAATGCATGGTGAAACTGAAATAGGAAAGTGTCCTTACCGTAATAGGAAACCTCAGCTCCCTGCATTATATTTCATGCGTTTATGAGGACTTCAGTAACCGATTGTCTCCTGTATGGTTTATTGACGATAATCCGTCCAACCAAAGTGAGGGAGTGATCTGAAGCCAGATCCTTTGGAACTTCCTCTTCGATGATGAAAGGTTCTTCATATTCCTGCGCATCATAACCCTCCATCATTCCTTCGTTTGAGAATCTCTGATTCTTGCACTGTTGTGACGAATCTAAATCTTCGTTTTGATTCATGGATGCTAGCAGTTCAGAAAAGAGAAATGGGCACTCCCATGAAAGACGGAGGAAAAGCGAACTAATAGTATCAGACAGACGAAGCTAATACAAACCAGGCTCAATTGTTTAAAACGAAAGAGACACACCTCAATAATCAGATCCGATCCAACAGAGTATAATCTCAACACCGGTTTTAATTCTATGGGGAAACTGTTGTTGAGGCATATTCTTCTGGGTAGTAATTCTAGGTGTGATTTATTTTACCATACCTTAAGCAAATGAAATAAACTCATATCTTATTTTTATTTTTTTCATTGGTCATGGGCCTCATGGCGCCCTCAAAATTTCTCGTGAGAGTGAAGCTTGACCAGCCTTTGGACAGGAAGTAAATCTTCACTTGCGCAATACCATTTAAACAAACCAAGCTCACAGGAGACGGTTCAATTTTTTCTAGAACTACTCCAATTCATGAAATTTCTCTTCTAATGATGCCGGGATGCTTTCAAATTTTCAATCATTTGAAATTTCAGAAACTTGAATCCATAAAGCCACATAGGATTTTTTTTGTCTCTAAAGTTTCTTCCTGGTTTGCACTTTTGTTGTTGGATAATAGACCATATGAAGAACCAGGGACTGTTTTGTATTAGGAAGTCCTTAGGTTCAGGACTCCTGAAGTCTACCGCAAACCATTAACCATCCAGAATCCTCACGGTGATTTCATCAAACACTCAGCCATGAATTTTGGAGACACTCAAGTAGCTGTCGGCGAGGGGGAATGGTGGTTCTCAATTAAGAGCCAATAAGTGTAGCAACTGGTTGACGTACAAATCCTCTTCCCAGAAGGCGATCAAGCTTGAAGAGAGGATTGCCCAGCTAGGTAATTTTGCTTATCCCCTTCCCCTGGAAGGCACCATCAGAAGCAGTCCGAATCCCTTTACCCATATAGTGATAGGCCATGCTGAGAAACCACAATCATCGGCAGTGTTGTAGAGGCTACACTCACAGAAGAGTCATACACAAGGAAGAAGAGGAAAATAAGAGAAATCTGAGAATCACGTTGGTAAATGAAGGTAATGGATTACAATCAGCCACCTAAATAACAAGTCTAGTAAAGCTCTTGAGAAGACTAGATAGAAAGATAAGAACCAAGGGATATAGTGACCATGATAGGAACCTATCATGGTCGATGACAGAGCCTATCGTTAAACGCTGAGGTCGACATTGGTGGGCGACACTAGATTGGATTTCCCACAGTCAATGGGTCCAATATCATCACTAACAACAAAAGTGCGTTAAGTATAGGAGATGGGTCCAGTTAAATTAGATCTCAATCCAAGCACAAATGAAGACTCAATTGAGCTAGCCAAACCAGCCCAAAAGCTTGGGTTTGGTGGATTCAAGTTCAGTTAGCCGACTCCCAGGTTGCACCATAAACAGAGATCCATAAGAAACACCTCATTGCTGAGCAAGAAAGCTATATTACAAAATAAGTGCCGCATTCCTTCTACACATGTCGACACTTTTTTCTTTTTTTGGGTAATTTATAAATTAAAACATTTTGAAGGTCTTCATACAATATAAACAAGAAGAAGCCCCATCTATTTCACCATTTGAATAGGGACAGATGAGTGTGCTTTCAATATGATTAAATCAATCAGTGAGATAAGAATGAGGGGAAAAAAGGATTGAGTTCATCAATGCAGTCAAATTCCAATGGCGTCAAGAAGCTCAGAATGTTGATACACAGGGACTAGAGAGTTGGCAACAATGGCACCACTAGCAGCTACTGCAGGGACTCCAATGCCTGGAAATGTAGAGTCCCCACAACAAAAGAGTTGTGGAATTGGAGTAGAATGCGCAGGGAATGTGTCTTTACCAGCTTGTATGGCTGGTCCATATGTCCCTCTGTTTCTTCTCAGGAACCTCTGATGAGTCAGTGGTGTACCTATCAGCTTCACCTCACAACTATCACGGCTGAAGCCCGGACCAAGTATTCGTTCAACTGCTCTCCACAGTACCTGAAATCATAGAAGATTCAAAAGAGACGAAAGTATATCAGAATGAATTTTCCAAGTAGCTTTTATTGGAAAACAGGTAAACTTGCCAAATAACCTGAAAGGACAGATTTTATAAAAATTATCCCACCTCTTTCATGCCATAAAAGGAACAATAAATGAAGAGAATTTTCATGAGATACAGCATTGGAACTCAGTGATACAACCCCCATGTCCTAAGAACTAAGCCCCACACTTCAACAATGAAACAAACACATTATATTTTGGGTGCTACTGCCACCAATAATTTTATAGGGACTGATAAAACTTGAATCATATGGTGTGTTGGTATGGGAATCAGAACACAGAGAGTAATGCCTGAGTGAAAACTGAATAAGAGAAAAATGTAGCAGTTGGATTCTAGAAACCAGATTTGGTGGACATTCCACACAAGTGGTTTAGCCAGAATATAATCACGATATGGAATTCTCAGTCCACAGTTGCTTGAACAGAGCAATGTGTGATAATATTGGATCTCTACCACTATTAGAGTTACAACTTGTAAGGAACTAAAAGACATAGATAGGTATTCTATGGCACATGGTTGGAATCATCTTTGTATATTGATAATCTTTCTTCTTTTGACACATGGAGAATTGCATGATGGAGTATCTATATGCATTACAATCAAAAAATTATTCTGTTAACAACCTTAAAAATGATTGCATTTACTGAAAGTGGGGGAATCCATGATGTCCTTTCCCTTCCATTGATACTCATGAATATTTTGGACGCTTGATTTGTAATGTGAGAAGCTGTAAAACTTTAATAAAACCATTCATTTAGTTATTAACTCAATGTTTATGCACTAGCATGAATATTTAAGATTTTGAAAGCTTATCCACAAATCCGGAAGTCAGAGGGGGAGGGGAGGGGGGGGGTACCAATACTACAGATGTTAATCACTCTATACTTGTTCTTTTCAATATTTGCAGTTACTGGCAGTATTAAACAAGTTTTTAATACTCTAAAATCTTTGATGCTGGTTGTCTTTTTTACACTTTCAGCATGTCTCAAACCATATATTCTGATCTCCAGGCACGAATAAGCAGAAGTATGAATTTTAAACTGTATTACTTCTCATCCTTGTACACCTTGGAGGCTAGGATTAGACTCCCTTCAGAGGCTGCGTTGAGTGGGAATCCTGCCACAAAGATGGGGTGTTTGGATAGACATTGGCGAAGTGAATAAATAAAAAAGATATTTTTGAGCTAGAAAAGAGAAGTCTTCTAGGCCGGTTAGCATTAGACTGGGTTAGAGTAATGCTTGTCATCTGCAATCTAAAAAGACATTGCTTCTTTCATTTCAAACACGAGAGAGTGAATATTCTAAACTCTAGATGGATTTTCCTATATTCATCTTCCAGAATTTCTGCAACTTTCACTCAAAAAAAAAGAAAACAAAAAAGCATTTCACATCAGCCATCATCGGTTGCCATTTGCCAATCAAATCCAACTAGCCCACCAGTGAACTCAACCCAAACACCTATACCTTATATTGTTACCCCAACAACATCAATAAGGTCCAAGACCTCTTGGTCACCAGGTAGGACATTTTATCTAGGTGGTCAAAACTTCAACCAATACCATGTCAAACTCAGCCAGTCAATAGTTTTCCTCGTTGTAACATCCTTTTCAAGTCCAACCATCACCATATTTCCTACAATGTCACCTACCCTAGAATACCTAAATCTCTAGCCAATTATATTTTTAATCGTACATATCACTCCTTTTCAAATTAAACCTTCTCCAATTGCTTTGAAATTTTATCCATGCCTGGTCATTGTACACTTAGGAATCCCAGCTTTGCTAAAAATTCCACTAGCTGTTCAACGGTTCTACAAATCTTTTGGAGCCCAAAAGGCATTGGGAATCCCAACAGAGCCTAGGCTCTTGTCCTACTACAACTTTTTAGGCTCTGAGATGGTAATTGAAACATGAGAGAACTGAACCAGAACAGGAGGGAGATCATGGAAAAGGAAAACTGAGAGGGAGGAGAGAATGTAATGTTGTGCCTCTCCTCCTCAAACTAAGCTTTATTTATACAATAAAAAGGAGACTCATAAAGAGAGTCAAAATACAAAAGATGAGTCCAAGAAGGAAACTCTAATAGAATCCAAGATAAAGACTAAAAAACAAAGGAAACTAAACATAATTAACTAGTTGACACTTACACTATTGAACTAAATTCTTAATACCCCCCGCTCAAGCTGGAGGAAGGGCATAAATTTCAACAATCCCAGCTTACAATAGTTTTAAAGAAATACGGCCTTGAACAACGTCTTTGTAAACATATCACTAAGTTGAGAATTGAAACTAACGAATGGAGTAAATATCTCGTTACGCATAACAACATCTCGAACGAAGTCACAATTGACTTCAATGTACTTGGTATGTTCCTTGAAAACAGGAATGCTAGCAATAAGAATGGCTACTTGATTATCACATTACATAGGAATAGGTTGTATAATCAGAAATCCCAGCTCACCAAGAATATTTTTTACCTACATCAATTCTACCGTAGTTTGAGCTATAGCACGGTCTTCAGCTTCGGCACTAGATCTAGCAACTGTAGTCTGCTTCTTGTTGCGCCAAGTAATAAGTTCGCCTCCAAGAAACGTACAATAATCAGTAGTAGATCAACAATCATCATTAGCACTAGCTCAATTGGCATCAGAATAACCACATAGATCAATATTTGATGCAACCAATGAAGCAATCTCTTACCAAGGCACCCCTGAGATACCTCAAAATCCAACAAGCAAAATTCCAATGAAGTTTCTTTGGAGTCTACATGAATTGCCTTATAACCCCAACAAAATACAAAATGTCAGGCCGAGTAATAGTGAGATAGATAAGCTTGCCAATAAGCTAGCATTACTGATGAACATCTCCAAAATCCTCATCATCATAGGTAGCCAATTTAAGGTAAGGGTCCATAGGAATATCAATTAGGGCTGCAACAGGGTCGTGTTGGGCTGGGTATTTACAAACCTTAACCCTATCCTAGGCCCTTTAAAGTTAACCCTAACCCAAACCAATCCTATCAGGGTCAGACAATCTCCAACCCTAACCTGGCAGGGTTCAACCTGACCCTACCCAACCCTGATTGACATTGACTTGGCCTGGCCGGGCTAGGTTGACCCTGATTGACAGTGAATCAGGGTCGGGTTGACACTGATTGGCCCTGAATTCAGCATATTAATTATTAACATAGTCATTTGTGCTTGATAATATCATGTAATAGTAATACCCTTCTCTTTCTTTTACTCACACCAATGTTTGCAGCAGCCCTATAACGTTTAGATCCATTTACTAACCAAGTAAACTAAAATCAAACAAAAGTAACAAATATATAATTAAATCAATATAAACAAACAAAGAAACTGGATGAGTGCAATTATCTTGAGATGAAGCAAATGGAGAAACAAAGACGTAATACCAAAAAAATATCTGAAATTATTAAATCAATAAGTAGAGAATAACCTGCTTCTGAGTTTAAAATAAAATTCTGGTCTCCCAACTTCAAATCATAAATGTATATCATCTTTAGATAAGAAACTGTACAACATCAAAAAACTAAGGTTGCTCAAACACTTTCATTCAGTGATATATTTTGCCAAGAGACACGGCCTGAATCCTTTATCAAATCAATGTATTCCTTCCAAACTATGTTAGGAGTAACATTAACATACATAGTTGCTACATTTCCATTTAAGACGAAACCGCGTCAGGAACACGAGATGGTATGATTCACCTACTGAAACCCTAACTCCATAACAACTATGACTACAAACCATTTGCGAATGAAAAAACCTAACGGAGAAACCCTAACTCCATAAAAACTATGACTATCTCTGTTTTGGCACAACTGGTTATCAAACAAAGAAAAAAAAACTACTTTTGTCAACAATCCTACAGGCTACAACTGGTGGCTCAAGTTGCAGAGGTGAAGAAAGAAGAGAGGGACGAAGGTGAAGAGAGAGAGAGAGAGAGAGAGAAAGAGACAACTAGACAAGAGTTCCTCAAGGCTCAAATTGGTGGCCATTGCTTGACTTGCTTCTACTTTTTATTTTTCTTCTTCTTCTTTCTTCTTCTTCTTCTTCTTCTTCTTCTTCTTCTTCTTCTTCTCACAATCACAAGACGACATGGAGGTGGAGCCATGGAGGAAAGGCAAAAAGGAAAGGAGAGATCTCCTCTCGCTGGTGTTGCCGTTCGAGAGAAGAGGCAGGCAGTTACGCACTAGGTAGAGAGTTTGAATTCGCTGCGGGCTGCAGCTGTGAGGGAAAACTTTGAAATAGGAAAGGTCGAAGATTCGAAAGGAAATTAGGGATTTAGGGTTTCTAAAGGCCATACACATATAGCCATATATAATTATATATATACATTTGTATATAGGGTCGAGTTGATCTGGGTTGATCTGGGCCGGGCTTAGCCCGAGGCCTCAATCTTGGCCTGGCCCGACCCTGATAGGGTTTTAAAAAAACATGGCCTTAACCCGGCCCTATCAAGGCCCTGATCAGGTTCAGGGCAGGTTCAGGCAGGTTCGGATTGTCAGGGTAAAACTTGCACACCTAATATCAATGTTATAAAACAGGATTTATGGATGTTTTATAAGGTGTGGATAATGTACCTAGACAGATCATAAACTGTCCAGGTTCAATGTTACCAACTTCTATCTAGGTTCAATGTACTGTCCAGGTTCAGTGTTTCCTACTTCTATTCAGGTTCAATGCACTATCCCGGTTCAGTGTTTCCTACTCTCACCTACTATTCTTCTATATTTGTAGTATTTCTCGTCTATAAATACAATAGACCTCTATCTATTCAGGACAAGTCAAACCATTATCAACATGGTATCAGAGCCCAAACCCTAGGGACCCTAACCCTAGGTACCGCCTCTTCTCTCCTTCCGCCTCTCTTTGAAGCCACCACCACCGCCCTCTGTCCTCTTGCCCTCTTAATTTAAATTAGTTATCACCGGAGTCTCTTGGTGGCTTAGCCAACCACTACCGGGAGCCTCCGGGTGCCCTTACATGATGTTCTCCATGTTGTGAGGACTGGTTGGTGTTTCTACCAATTGGTCGATCACTCCATACGGATCACACAGAAGGCCCCTATCGACTCTTCTTGAAGGATATGAAGATCAAACTTTGCTGATGCTGTGCTGATCTATCTTTAAGTGATTGATTTTTTAAGCAGTACCTCTAAATCCAAGTATTGAATTTTTGAAGTTCTTTTTGGGAATCAATTTGTTAGACTTCAATCATGTCTAAGTCTAACGATGAGGTCCTTCCTCATTCTGATATTCCTACCAAAATTGAGTTTACTGCCATTGTTCCTAATCCACTCAAGTTGGATGGAACTAACTATCTAATGTGGTCCAAAATGGCTCAGTTGGCCATATCTGCCAAAGGGCTTCTAGGCTACATTACCAACAAGAAAAAAAGCTCCTAACCTTGATGATCGATTATATGAAAAATGGTCATCCGAAAATTCGATTGTCATGGCCTACTTGATTGGTTCCATGGAATCTACCAATGGTCGTGGGTATGTTCTACTTCCTGATGCGGCACATATTTGGTTTGCTGCAAAAGAAACTTATTCACAGGTTGGAAATTACTCATTAATCTATGACTTACATGTAAAATTGAACTCTATGAACCCAATATTACTCTGAACAAAGAAGTCTCTGGCAAGAACTAGATTATTATGATACTTATACCGCTCACTGTGCTACTGATGCTTCCACTGTAAAACTTGCAAAAGACAAACTCAGAGGTATATAATTTTTTGGCTCGATTAAATATTGAATTCGACCAAATCAGAGCCCAAATTCTCAATCGTGAGCCACTGCCAATATTGCAGCAAGCCTACTCTCTGGTTCAATCTGAAGACTTGTGCCGTACAGCCATGATGCCAACACTCCCTACTGAAAGGTCAGCACTTCAGAGCACCCAGTAGATTCCTAGGTATTCCTTTACCCGAGAGCCTGTTCGATGTGAACACTGTGGCAAAGCAAGGCATACTAAGGATACCTGCTAGAAGATACATGGAAAACCTGCCAACTTTGAAGCAAAACACCGGGAAAAAGGTATGCAAAAGGCAAAGACCTTCCACGCACCTCATGCTCATCAAACTGAAACTGGTACTCCTACTGGCCCTCTGCAACATTTCTCTACTGAAGAAATTCAGATCCTCCGGAATCTACTTCGACCACCTACTGCAGCTATAAATCAGTCATCCATGTCTGCCAATCCAGGTTCTTATTTTCTTGAGTCAGATATTCCTCACGATGGTCATTGTGCTTTATCTATCTCTAGCCCTTGGGTTATGGACACTGGAGCCACTGACCACATGACTGACATGACTGGTTCATCTGAGTCTTTTTATTTGTATTCTCCCTCCTCTGGAACTAATATTGTCAAGGTAGCTGATGGATCCCTTTCTCCTATATCTGGAACTGGAACCATTTACTGTTCGTTCTCCCTTAATTTGAATTATGTTCTTACCAAGTCTCTAAATTGTAAAGTAACATTTTTTTTCTACCTACTGTGTGATTCAGGATCTGAACGGGAAGATGATTGGACATGGCAGTGTGCATGGTGGTCTGTATTTACTTGACGATGGTCCTTCAGTACCTTTAGCACCATCCTCCCATTCCGTTGTCAGCACTCTTCAGTAGTGGCACCACCGTCTTGGGCATCCCTCTTCTACTGTTTTAGCTCATTTTTTCCCCTAAGTTAATCAAACAATCTAATAAAAACGAGTTATTATGTGAGGCCTGTATCTTATCCAAATAGGCTCGTATTTCTTATTTACCTTCTGTTTCTAAAAGTATTAGTATTTTTGGTTTAGTCCATTCTGATGTTTGGGGTCTGGCACAAACTACCTCTATTTCTGGCCATCGGTGGTTTGTAACATTTATTGATTGTCACGGTCGTACTACATGGGTCTATCTGATGCATCAGAAAAATAAAGTCTTTGAATGCTTCTAGCCTTTCCACAGTATGTTCAAGACCCAGTTTCAAACCCAGTTGAAGATGCTCCGCAGTGACAATGGTAAGGAATATATTGCAGGATTTTTTCAGCAATACTTGGCAGATAAGGGGATAATCCATCAGACAAGTTGTGTGGACACCCCTGCCCACAATGGAGTAGCTGAAAGAATGAACCGCCATCTGCTCGAAACAGCTAGAGCACTAATGTTTGAGAGACATGTTCCCTCTCAATACTAGAGTAATGCTGCTCTTACTGCGGCTTTCCTGATCAACCGCCTTCCTTCTCAAATATTGGACAACAAGGCTCCCTTACACATCTTACTTGGTCATTCTGATTTTATCCTTCCTCCTAGAGTATTTGGTTGTATTTGTTATGCTCGTAACTATCATTTAACTGGCAAGCTCGATCCATGTGGATTGAGGAGCATCTTTTTGGGGTATTCTACAACACAAAAAGGATACAAGTGTTATCACCCTCCCACTCGCCGGGTCCTTATTAGTCGAGATGTAATTTTTCATGAACATCTCTTTTATTACCAGTCTCATTTTCAGGGGGTGAAAGATACCATTGAAGATGCACTAAATATACCTGATGTACCACTTGTACCAGATATACCTGATGTGCCAGAAATAGTCCAAGAACGAGTGCCAGATACAACTGAATCTTTCGAGCCTTCAACCACTAGGCCACCTCTGCAAGTTTATAATTGTGCCAAAGATAAGCAAGGAAAGGCCACTACCACACCTACACATGTCCCTTCGCTAGTCCTGGATCCAGAATCTGAGTCTACTGAGCCTTCTTCTAGTAAGTAACTTTCTTCCTCTAATCTTGATCTTCCAATTGCACTTCGCAAAGGTACTAGGGCCTGCACCCTACATCCTATTTCAAATTATGTTTTATATGACTCTCTTTCCCCTTCTTTTCGTGCTTTTGTATAGTCGCTCTCTTCTATGTCAATTCCTCAAAAATGGCAGGATGCAATTATGGATGAAAGGTGGAAAACTGCAATGGTGGAAGAAATGAAAACTCTAAAAAAAATGATACATGGGATCTTGTTTCACTTCCTACAGGATCTAGGCCAGTAGGATGTAAGTGGATTTTTACAGTAAAATAGAAACCGGATGGGACTGTCGATCGGAATAAGGCTAAACTGGTTGCACGTGGATTTACTCAAACATATGGGATTGACTACCAAGAAACTTTCGCACCAGCGGCCAAAATGACTACCATCAGAGTTTTACTGTCATGTGCTGTACACCACAAATGGGACTTGCAACAGTTAGATGTGAAGAATGCGTTCCTTCATGGAGAACTCACTGAAGATGTCTATATAGACTGTCCACCGGGTTTCACAGATGATAAAAGCCGAGGAAAAGACTGCAAGCTAAAGTAGTCCCTATATGCCCTAAAACAATCCCCTAGAGTATGGTTTGGGAGATTTAATAAAGTTATGGTAGCATTTGGCTATATTCAAAGCATTGCTGACCATACTTTATTCATAAAACACTCTTCTAATACTTTTACTGCCTTACTTGTGTTACAGTTTATAGTAAGGGCCAAATAGGCCCTTATCGATATTGGTTAGGGCCAAGATTAGCGCCAGCCGATAGTGGCTAGGTCTGTATGGCCTATTTTGGGTCTTATTTAGTTTCCAATTTTGTCTTTATTTGTTTCCTTCTTATGTCTACTCTCTATATGGATACTTCTCTTGTAATAGGTATTAGTTTTTCTATAAATACAAGTTATAGAGGAGAGGGATGGTGTCGATTTCCTTTGCAGCTCTTTACTGCTCTCTCTCTCTCTCTCTCTCTCTCTCTCTCTCTTCTTCTTCTTCTTCTCAATCCTCTTGTCTTTTAGTTTCTGGTTTGTGAAGTTATTTGTTACATCTCTTTGTGATTTTGTTATACAGTATCAAAGCATTAGATCTTGGCTATCATCAAAACTTGGTTTGATAAGCCTTTGATATTTTTTGCTTATTGATTCTTCTTGGTGCTACTAGATGATCAAGATTTATTGTACTTACTACTATGCTGTCTATGTGTGATTGATAACATCTTGATCATCTTCTTACTGTCTATGTGGTAAACATTAATTAAAAAAAAATATTTTTACTACCTATCATCTTACCGCCACCCCTCTTGAACCTTCGTTCCTTGGCCACTCAATTAGCTGAACCGAGAATTTATTTATTTGTGCAAAGATATATTGTGTAACCTCAATTACCTCCATCATCCTCTGTTTCTCTTTGAGCCTTACCTCCTTGGCGTCTCGGTTGGCAGAACCGGGTGAAAGAAGAACAATTTTGTTTACTTAGTTGTGTTGTTATTACTATTCACGATGACTGATTACAAGCCTACGAAAGTTCAAATCATCAATGTGAAATTGAAAGGGGTTTCAAACTACCTTTTATGGGCTTAAGCTATTAAGGCCTACATCTTGTCTAAAGACAAAACTAAGATTCTTTCTAAAGATGCTTCTATTAGTGACGTTAAAGATCCAGAGTCTGTTAAAGTTTATGAAACTTAGCTTCGTGATAATTCTTTAGTTCAAACCTAGGTATGAAATTGAAAAGGGTTTCAAACTACCTTTTATGGGCTCAGGCTATCAAGGCCTACATCTTGTCTAAAGACAAAATTATGATTCTCTCTAAAGATGCTCCTGTTAGTTATGTCAAAGATCCAGTGTCTGTTAAAGTTTATGATACTTAGCTTCGTGATAATTCTTTAGTTCAAACCTGGTTATGGAATGGTTATGGAACAGTATTGATATTTCCATATTTCCTACTGTAATGTTTCACAATACTGCCAAGGCCATATGGGGTGATCGAAAAGAGACCTATGGCCAAGAGAAGAATGTTTCTAGAATTTATGACCTCTATGAGAGAATGTTTACTTATTCCATTGGGGACAAATCCTTAACTGACTACTATGGAAGCTTCAAAGGTCTTATTGAAGAAATCTAGGCTATGCAGCCTCTTACCACTATATCAATAAACTAAAGACCCAACAGTCTGAATTTTATGTGGCCAAGTTTATGGCTGGCCTTTCTTCTTAGTATTAAGCTGTGAAGAGTCAACTTCTTGCCGGTGCTATCATACCTACCCTAAGTGAGACATTCTTTCGTCTCTAACATTTGGTTCCCCAGACCGACACTCCTCTAAAAGATACAACTGCCTTGTTTGCTGGCCGTGGTCGAGTTCCACCTCTAGGGGTCGTGGCTCCAACCGTGATCGTGGTCGTGATCATGATTTTTGACCGTTCTTCAGTTAATAAGTCTGCACGCTTCTATACTCATTGCAACAAACCCAACCACACTACTAATACCTGTTGGGATAACTTTGGTCGTCCTGAATAGGCGGATAATTTGGTGAATACTGTTACCATTAATGATGCATCTCCGGTTACCCATGTTCCACCATCTACACCTGCTCCGTCTTCTGATCAATATGAGGCCCTTCTTCGAAGGGTTTAAAACCTTGAGACTACTAGTCCTTCTTCTACTGCTACTTTGACTCATACAGGTACATCTGCCCTCCTTTCCTACCCATCTCCTCACCCTTGGGTCATTGATTTGGGTGCCACCTGTCACATGACAGGTGAGTCCTCTGTCTTTTCGTCCCTTCATGAAACCAATAAACTTTTTACCATTTACCTCGTTAATGGGTCTTCTACTACTGCCTCTCAACAGGGTCATGTCTCCCTTAACCAGTCTATGTCTTTACCCACAGTCCTACATGTACCTAATTTTCCTCTTAATATTTGTCTATTAGTCAACTAACTAAATCTCTTAATTGTGTTGCTACATTTTACCCCTCCCATTGTACCTTTCAGGATCTCAGGACCAAAAAGATGATTGGTGGAAGACGTAAGCATGCTGGTCTGTAATACTTGGAGTCCACTGAACGTTTACCTATTGTTGCAACCACTACTACTACCACTACCCCTTTTTAATGGCACCAACGGCTTGATCATTTGTCTTTATCTAAGATGAAGTTTCTTATTCATAGTTGCAAGTCTTTCACTACACTACAATGTGAGGCGTGTAAGTTAGGAAAACATCATTGTTCGTCTTTCCCTTCTAGTTCTAGCCCTATGAATTCTACTTCCTTTTCTTTAGTACATTCTGATATTTTGGGCCCTTGTCGTGTACCCAATAGATTAGGTTTATCTTATTTTGTAACCTTCATGGATGATTTTTCCAAGATGACTTGGCTTTATTTAATAAAAGACCGTTATGAGTTTCTTTCTATTTTCAAAAGGTTTCATAAGGAAATTCTTACTCAATTTGGCATTCCAATTAAAGTGTTACGAACAAATAATGCCCTTGAATATGTTCAAAATGCTGTTTCTGATTTTTGTTTTGCTAATGGTATAATCCATCATACTAATTGTGCCTATATCAACAAAATAGGGTTGCTAAACGCAAAAATAAACATCTTCTGGATATTGCCAAGTCCTTACTATTTCATATGAATGTCCCTCAGTTTTATTGGTGTGATGCTGTTTTGACAAGCTGATTTCTAATTAATCGTATGCCGCCTTCTGTTTTACACGACAAAATCCATATCGTCTTCTTTATCCTAACACTCCTTTATTTCTTGTTCATCCTAGAGTTTTTGGTAATACATGTTTTGTTCACATTATGCATCCTAAGTTGGGAAAACTTTCCCCGCGTTCTCTAAAGTGTCTTTCTTGGTTATTCTCGTACTCATAAGCGGTATCGGTGTTTTGATCCTACTACTAAACGTCATTATGTTAGTCCTGATGTTACCTTTTTCGAAGACAAGCCATACTATCAAGTAGTAGTGCCACCTCCTTCACCTCCATCTGAACCGCCGATTCCTTTGGTTACATCTGATGATTCTCTACTTTCTGATAAATCTTCTCCACTGATGACCTACTACCTCCCCTACAGGTATATCAACGGTGTTCTAAAGTGACTCCAACAAGTACTACACCAGCTGCTCCACCGATGACTATTACCCTAAGGGGAAGAGATAGATAGAGTCAACGACAGAAGTTTTGAGAATCCAAGAAAAGGTCACGGCGAGACGGGCCGTTTATCATTACGATAGGTGTCAAGTACTTCTCCTGATCATGAGATCTCTCTTGATCTTCCTATTGCTCAACATAAAGGTACTCATACTTGTACTCAGCGTTCCTTAGTTGCTTATCCTATTGAAAATTTTGTTTCCACTGACCATCTAAATCGTTGTCACCAAAATTTGGTTCACTCTTTATCTACTACCAATGTTCCTACTACCTTTTCCCAAGCCTTGTCCCATCCAGGGTAGAAAGCAGCTATGGATGCTGAAATGGATGTCTTATTGGCATGCCAAACATGAACTCTTGTGGATCTTCCTAAAGGTCATTCAGTGATTCGTTACAGATGGGTTTATACAATAAAGCATAATTCTAATAGAACTATTAACAAACTAAAGGCTAGATTAGTTGCCAAAGGGTTCACTCAGACCTATGGGGTAGATTATTTTGAGACATTCTATCCTGTTGCTCGTCTCAACTCGGTTCGTGTTATTGATTCTTTGGCTGTGAATCTTGATTGACCCTTTTATCAGATGGATGTTAAGAATGTCTTCTTATATGGTGACCTACACGAGGAAGTCTACATGGACTAACCTCCAAGGTATGTTGCTCAGGGAGGGAACTTAAATAAGGTATGCAAATTGCTTAAGGCAATTTATGATCTAAAACAATCTCCTTGTGCATAGTTTGAAAGTTCAGCACTGTTATAACAGATTTTGGCTTTATTACATGTTACTCTAATCATTCCATTTTTGTACGACGTTGTTCTTCTCATGTCACTATTATTGCCGTTTATGTCGATGATATTATTATTACAGGGAATGATAAGACAGGCATTGCTGAAATCAAATCTTATTTGAATACTCACTTCTAGATGAAAGACTTAGGTCTTCTTCATTACTTCTTGGGGATTAAAGTGGTTCACAGTAATAAAAGCATTAACTTGTCTCAAAGGAAGTATGTACTTGATTTGCTTTCTGAATCAGGAGTTCTTGGAGTCAAATCGGTTGATACACCAATGGATCCAAATCAGAAGCTTGAAACTTATGATAGTCCTGAGTATTCTAACATTCATCAATACAGACGCTTGGTTGGAAAATTGATTTATCTAACTATAACTCGGCCTGATATTTCTTTTGTTGTTGGGGTTGTTAGTCAGTTTATGCATGCTCTTAAAGTTGTTCATTGGGAGGCAGTCTGTCGCATATTACGGTACCTCAAGAAATCTCCTGGAACTAGTCTTATTTATCACCGACATCGACATCTTGATATTGTTGGTTATTCTAATTCTGATTGGGCAAGAGCTGATGGTGATAGACATTCTACCACTGGATACTATACTTTTGTTGGAGGTAATCTGGTTACTTGGCAAAGTAAAAAGCAAAATATTATATCCAAGTCCAGTCTTGAAGCTGAATATTGTGCTATGGCACATACTACTGCTGAGTTGTTATGGTTGAAAACTTTTCTACAAGAGCTTGGATTTCTTGTCTCTAGGCCTATGTCCTTGATGTGTGACAATCAAACTGCTATTTATATTGCGAGTAATCTAGTCTTCCATGTGCATACCAAACATATAGAGGTTGACTATCACTTTGTTCGAGATGTCATTATGAAGATAGTCATTACTCCTATCGTATCTTCTTCAAATCAACTTGTTGATATTCTTATGAAGCTGTTGTTTGGACTAGCGTATCGGTTAAACTGTTACAAGCTTTGATTAGGTGATTTATATATTCCAGCTTGAGGGAGGGTGTTACAGTTTATTATGTAAGGCCCTTACCGATATTGGCTAGTGCTAAGATTAGCGCCAGCCAATAGCGGCTGGGTCTATATGGCCTATTTTGGGTCTCATTTAGTTTCCAATTTTGTCTTTATTTGTTTCCTTCTTATGTCTATTCTCTATATGGATACTTCTCTTGTAATAGGTATTAGTTTTTCTATAAATACAAGTTATAAAGGAGAGGGGTGGTGTTGATTTCCTTTGCAGCTCTTTACTGCTCTCTCTCTCTCTCTCTCTCTCTCTCTCTCTCTCTCTCTCTCTCTCTCTTCTTTTTCTCAATCCTCTTGTCTCTTAGTTTCTGGGTTGTGAAGTTATTTGTTACATCTCTTTGTGATTTTGTTACAACTTGTATATGTAGATGACGTCATCATTGCTGGCAATAATAATAATGAAATCGCAAAACTAAAAGCATTTCTTAGGGAAGGAGTTTAAGATCAAGGACCTTGGCAAACTTAGGTACATTCTTGGGATTGAAGTTACCAGATCTGCAAAGGGCATCTATTTGTCTCAAAGAAAGTAAGTTCTTGACCTCCTTTCAAAAACAGGATTACTTAGGGCTCGACCTTGTGATACACCTCTCGATCCCAATACTAAACCCAAGGAGAAAGAAGGAACACCAGCAGATAAAAGAAGATATCAGAGACTTGTTGGCAGGCTCATCTATTTTGCTCACTCACGATCAGATATTGCATTCGCAGTAAGTTTGGTGAGTCAGTTTATGCACAACCCATACTCTACACATATGGAGACAGTCTATAGGATACTACATTACCTAAAGTTAACCCCTGGAAAAGAAATTATGTTATCTCCTAATGACCATCTAAAAATGGAGGCATATACCATTTCAGATTCACCAAATACACAAATCCAAGTGGAGGCTTATACTGATGCAGATTAGGCTAGAAGTCTAGATCGTAAATCTATCTCTGCTTATTGTACATTCGTGGGTGGCAATCTGGTAACTTGGCACAGCAAGAAGCAAAATGTGGTTACCTATTCTAGTGCAAAAGCAGAACACAGGGCAATGGTGCATGGAATATGCGAACTATTGTGGCTACAACGACTACTCAAAGATTTGAAGGTTTTGTGTATAGCCAGTCCATGAAACTATTTTGTGATAATCAAACAGCCATTTGCATTGCTAATGATCCGTAGCATGATAGAACAAAACATGTTGAGATAAACCGTCACTTCATCAAGGAAAAACTGGACAGTGGACAAATTCAGATTCCTTTTATTAGATCAGAGGATCAACTAGCAGACATCTTCACCAAAGGACTGCCAGAAAATTCCTGTCATATGATATTGTCTAAGTTGGGTATGCGTGATATATATGCACCAACTTAACGGGAAGTGTTGTAAAACAAGATTTATGGATGTTTTATAGGGTGTGGACGATGTACCTGAACAGATCATAAATTGTCCAGGTTCAATGTTACCAACTTTTGTCCAGGTTCAATGTACTGTCCAGGTTCAGTGTCTCTTACTTCTGTCCAGGTCCAATGCACTATCCATGTTCAGTGTTTCCTACTCTCATCTACTATTTTTCTATATTTGTAATCATTCTCATCTATAAATACAATAGACTTCTGTCTATTCAGGACAAGTCAAACCATTATCAACAAATAGGTTTACAACCTAGCAGACCCAAGGTTTAAAATCTCGGGTTTCGGAGGAGTCTTGGCCTCCTCCGAACCGAGATCTCGGCGAGATCTCGCCGAGACTATGCATTTTGTCCGAGACAGATTAAGCTGTCTCAGTGGCCAAAATGCTTTTTTTAGGTCTCCAACTTTAGGGGAACCTTATTTTTACATACATAAACACATTTAGAGTATAAAATTATAAAAATAATGACCATTTGTGGTTGTTTGGGTTTACACCCATGTTTTCACAGTCAATGCTGAAGTCTGTTGTAAATTTAGGTTAATATTAGCTATTATATTCAATCAAATATGGCAAATGAGACAATAACATAATGCATTAGGGGAAAGAGAAACAAAATAACACTTCATTATAAATCATTATATAATTTACATCATAGTTCAAAATTCAAATATTCAACATTGAATGATCCCATAGTCCCCCTGTGCCTATAGTCCACAATTCCACAATCCTTATACAGATACAATGTCTAGTAATACGTAGAGTGTCGTGGATGATCCATCATACTATCATCATACATCTGGGAAAGTTGTCGACGCAAATTGTCTTCCAATTGAGCAACATAATCTTCCCATGACATTCTTGATGCAAAGTAGTTCTGGTAGTCTTGCACATGATTCATAAATATAACATCAGTAGCTGTCCGAAGGATACCTATCTTTGGGAAGAATGGAAAAACTTCTCAAGTACTACTGCGGTGCGTAGAATCTTGCGGAAATGCGATGGAATGGAATAGAAGTTGGTTGATCCACTATGACTCCGTGTATGTGCTCCTCGCATCCGAACCATCGTCGAAAGAAGAACCATATGCGATCGTAGTGGGATGGGGGACGAGTTGATATCAACATAATCATTTGAGGTGTATGTTGAACCAGGTGCTATATCCGGGGAAAGTTCCACCGCTCATGTCCACCGGAGTAAGCTTGCTATTCTCCTCCACACTCAATCCTCGTAAGCCACTAGAGAGGCTATCAACGTCGGCGTCCATCGTCTTCCGCAATCAGCATCTTCATCATGTTGAGAATGGGAATGATGCCCGGGCCTACGCCGAATCACGGTTGGTCTACGTGATGAGGATGGCGCGCGTGCAAGCATAGTCATCATCCCGTGTTGCATGAGTGTCTTGGCTCTCCCCGGTGTATCCAACGGGTGATGCTCGTGGCTCCGGATCAGCCCTAATATTGACAAAAGTGGCTCGACCCCCCACCCCCATGATCACTACCACTAGCTCCACTACCACCCAACTCTACTCGGGATCTTACGTATCGGTGCCGGCGGGAGGGTCAAACGGCACGGGTGACCGTGTATGGACTTCGACCCTCTTCCGAGGCTAAAAACTCGTCGACATCGGTATCCAAATGGGTGGCCAAATGGGAGTCGGGCATCCCCCGGGCTCGTCCATCACGGGTACTCCCCCGTCCCGCACCCACTCTACTAATGGATCTTCCTCTTGAGTCAAGTTGGAAGATGTTGGCGAGCTCGACCGGGGTATCATCCTCCTTATCAAAGAACATGTTTTGCACCCTCCGCCTCATGTTGTAATGCACAAAGACCAAGTCATTTAGCCGTTGGGAGCCAAGTCGATTCGCCTCTTTGAATGAATGAGGTTGAAAGTACTCCCGGTTCGCTCACGACCGGATGCGAGCATGTCCGAGCTAACACTCTACTTGCTATCTTCTTCAGGAGCGGGTGCATCTTTACCATACAACACCCACCATTCAGTTGCATAAGAACAATAACATATTTTAATTTCGTATGTCATTTAAATGTAATACATAAAACATAAGATAATTTAATTTCGTATGTCAATTAAACGTAATACATACACGGATCACTTTAGTCACGTCCGGCCCGCTGCGGCGGGAACCCAAAACGCCCACGGGCTTCCCTGAAGGTTTTAATCTACACACAATCAAAAACTTATAAATATTTGCAATTACAATAAATAGTTAAAGCACATATTTTCGATGATGAAGCACACAACTCACCTCTAGGTTTGCCAATGCCCGTGGCGGGGATCCGGCTCCAACTTTGCAACCACTAGCTTCACCGCCTCAATAAGTTCCGCGTTCGTCCCAAGTACATGCGTATCTCGGTACTTGGGGTTCAAATAGTATGCTGAAATATTTGACGGTGGACACATGGTTAAAGCAAATAAAAATTATATTGGTACATAAGTAACACTAAAGTAAATACATCATCAAATTTACTCACCAGCCTTATGCAATGGATGCATGAGTTGGCTCTCCCATCGGTCATTGATGATCTTTATATAATTCTTGTAGCCGCGTGGTATCAAATCTTTAACACGTACTTTCAATGCGTCCACAGAAAGCATAAAGAAGTGGCATGGTTGGTTTTCGCTCGTATCTACCAACCTCAACACTTGTACTACGAGGATGCAACACCCCGACTACCACCTTCACATTTTGCCAAAATTGGCCCCAAGCGATGGTACTGCGTGCTTCCACTCCCCGGGATGTAGCCGATTGTCTCCAAGAAAACCAATCCTCAGATGCAAACATCGATCTGAGTCCGGCCATCTTCGCCTCAAAGCTCTTCAATGCTATGAAGTTCGTAGTGATTCTGGTGATGCCTGGTCTGACCAAGTCCCCTCCACATCTCTCCCTGAGCATGTTCAAGGAACCATGGTTGTAGATGAAAGTGGTTACTTGTCTTGCTTGCTCAACCACTCTCTTGACTTTACTTATCTTGCCCATGTCCTTCAACATCAAATCAATACAATGGGCAGCACATGGAGTCCAGAAGAGATTATAGTCGGGATTGTTCATCAACATCTCCCCGCCTTCTTAAAATTTGCTGCCGTTGTCCGTCACAACTGGACAACATTCCGAGCTCCCACCTCAACCACCACCTCTTGCAACAGCCCATAAATATAATCTGTATCTTTTACTTCGGTGATGCATCAACAGACCTAAGGAACACTGTCCTCCCATCACAGGAAACCATTAAGTTGATGATGGACTTTCTGGTAGGACCAGTCCAACCATCACACATAATAGTTACTCCGAAATCTTCCCACTTCCTCTTACGGCTTAGAATTCGGGTCTTGTAATTCCTTCTTATGTTGAGGCCAATAATGAGTCATTAACTCATATTGATTTGGCCCTCTAACCCTGTACTGCCTCAAGAATCGCATCTAGCATGCTCACGAAAGAAAGGGCCCGTGGTGACGTTCTTTGGGATGCCATGATAAAACGACCACTTAGAGTAAGAATACCCTACTCGACTCCTATTTTTTCCCCCAAACATTGCCTTTATTTTTTTTTGCTTACTACCTTGCTTCGTAAAGACTGCGGGATCTTGCTCTAGAACATGAACATAATCATCTCGTCCCCGTGGCACAGGTCTTCCCTTCTACTTCGTGATCTAGAAAACCAATAACCAATCCCTTTACTCCGTCTCTGTGGCTCAGGCTCAACAAATCCACTACCACTACCGTTGCTTCGGTCTTGTGATGCCGCCAGACCAAGCTTCTTCCCACAAAAATTACACCGGGTCTTCTTCCTATCACTCCGAAGGGCGCGCGCATCCCGCCATGCGGGTCGGTTCGGGAACCGGTACCGTCGCCCCCATCGCCCGCCCCGTAACTTGGCTGCCGACATAATTTCCAAACACTGTTTCATAGAAAACACAAACTTAATAACCTTACAAACTTGAACACGCGTGAAATTACATTTCAAAATTTTTCTCATATTTTAAATGCGATTAGAACATTTTTCCTTATTTTTCCCGATTTTATAGCATTTTTAATCAATTTTAAATTAATTTTTAATTGCTGAAAATTATTTTTTTTAATATAAATAATTCAAAAAAAAAACATACAACCGAAATCGAAATCTGAAATCGTAGGACAATAAATCGCCCAGGGGTGATTAACATATAAATAGGTCATCATCATCAAATGAGTAATAATAATTATTATTTTAAATTTTAATTGCTGGAAATTCATTTTTAAATGCAAATAATTGAAAAAAATACCTACAACAATCAAAATCGAAATCTGAAACCGTGAGCTTGTAGATCGGGCTCACGTAACTAACATATAAAAATTTCATCACATTCTAGAAAAAAAAAAATTTCTCCCTTTGTAGTCTCATGTAAAAATCTCATTTTTCGGCAAGAAACTTACCTTCAACGGTTGATATGAAGCTCTTACAAAGAATCCCCGCAAGTCCGAAGCACCACTCGTAGCAATTTAGAAGTCCAAACAAAAAAAAAATGGGGAAGAAATGAAGAAACTATGAAAAAACTAAAGAAAAAAAACGAAGGGCGGTGCCGGTCGAGTTTCGACCGGCAACGCACCCTCTGTCTGTTTATAAAGCAAAAAAAAAAAAAAAGCAAAAAGCAAAATCTCGCGAGATCTGGCGAGAAATAGCGAGATCTCGCGAGATCGCGAGATCTCGGCGAGAACAGGTAAATGCCGAGACGAAAATGGTTATCGCCTCTGTTTTCGTCTCGGCTAGTGTCGAAACTAGCGAAAAAGGCGGCCGAGATCTCGCCGAGATTTTAATCCATGAGCAGACCAGTTTCAGTAAGAAGATCAAGGACATACTTCTGCTGAAATAGGGTAATACCTTTGGAGCTACGAACCACTTCAATGCCAATGAAATAACGAAGAACTCCCAAATCTTTCATCTGAAAATGCTGCTAGGGGTAGGCTTTAGCCTCATCAATACATGTTAAGTCATCTCCAAAAAGAATACTGTCATCCACATAGACCACAAGATAACAACCTTGGAATTGTGGCGACGAACAAAAATTGAGTGATCAGAATAGCATGGTGTGAATCCATAGTCAACCACTACTTTTGTGAACTTGTCAAACCAAGCACGGGGAGACTGCTCCAGACCATATATTGCTTTGTGAAGTTTACACACTCTGCAGGAAACACTCTCCCTCTATGCAACATACCCCGGAGGTTGGTCTATATAAACCTCCTCATTTAAATCACCATATAAGATGGCATTCCTATTATCCAACAGAAAAAGAGGCCAATCTAGATTGATAGCAAGAGATATAAGAACCCGAACAGAATTGAGATGCACAACGGAATAAGACGTATCAAAATAATCAACCCCATAAGTCTGAGTAAAACCATTGGCAACTGACTTTGCTTTCAGACATTCCACAGTACCATTTGGGTTATATTTCACAGTAAAAGTCCAACGACAACGAACAACATCCTTATCCATGGGTAACTCAACAATGGACCAGGTCTGGCGGGAAAGAAAAGCATCCATCTTGACATCCATAGTTTTTTCCACTCAAGCTAGGTTAATGCCGCAGTATATGATGTGGGAATATCCGTATGAAGATAAGTCATAAGCAAAGAACTGGTGGGACAAGGGGAGGGATGTAAGACATAATGAGCAATAGGATATGTTACACATGGTGGCTGAGTACAAAAACGAGTACCTTTTTGAAGTGCAATAGGAAGATCAGCAGACAAAGGGTCTGGTGAGGAGGGAGTCGAGAGTGGGGCAGCCACCGGTGCCGGTGTAGGACGATGACAACAATGATACACCTGTAGAGGAGCAGTAACAGGGGCAGGAGCAGTAACAGGGGCTAGGGCAGGTTTGAGTGGGGAAGACACATCAACGAACAGAACCAAAGCTGGAATGGTGTATCGGAGCCAGCAGCTGGATAATAGGGTGTGTTCTCAGAGAAGCTGACGTCAGCACTAACAACCTGGCGCCGGTTAAGAGGATCATAACACCGATATCTTTTCTGAGCCCGAGAGTAGCCAATGAAAATACATTTGACCGCAAAGAGACAACTTGTCAAGGCCAGGCCGAAGGTCATGGACCAAACGAATGCACCCAAACATACGTGGTGGCAAGGCAAACAATGGAGAGGGAGTAACCAAGGATATAGGTGACTAATCTTGAAGGACGGAAGAGAGCATCTGGTTGATCAAGTAGTAGGTAGTTAAGACAGCATCACCCCAAAAATAACACGGTAAGTGCATATGAAAAAGAAGAGAATGAGCAACCTCAAATAAATGACAATTTTTACATTCTACAACACCATTTTGCTAAGGGATGTAAGAACAACTAGTCTGATGAAGGATACCATTAAAAAGAACAAAACAAGGAAATGATTGATTGAATGTATTCAAGTGCATTATCAAACCGAGAGGTTTTAATGCTAACATCAAATTGATTCTTAATTTCTAAATAAAATTATTTAAATATGGGAAGAAATTGGGAACATTTCTTTAACAAATATAACCACGTGGTACAAGAATAATCGTCCATAAAGGTAACAAAATAATTAAAACCAGCACAACTAGGTACTTCAATAGGAGTTCATGTCTGAATGAACTAAGGAAAAGAGGGCAAGACTCCTGGACACATCACGAGAAGGAAAAGATGTGCGGTGGTGTTTTCCCATTTGGCAGGCCTCACACTCAAGAGAAATAACCGAATTGCAACTTAAAACCATAAGCTATAATTTGGAGAGAGACAAATGACCTAGGCAAAAGTGTCATTGTAAAGGAGAAACGCCAGTAGTAATGGTAGTGTAGTAGTGGATGATGGAATGAGCTGTAATTTGGAGAGAGACAAATGACCAAGGCAAAAGTGTCATTGTAGAGGAGAAACGCCAGTAGTAATAGTAGGTGCAGTAGTGGATGATGGAATGTCGTCTCGATAATATAGCCCGTCCTTCTCATGCCCCCTACCAATTGTTGCCTTTGTCTAAAGATCCCGAAGTACACAACACGAAGGGAAAAATGTGACAGAGCAGTTAAGAGCTCTAGCAAATGTACTCACGAAAAGTAAATTCATAGGCAAACGAGGGACATGAAGAATAAAGGACAATGATAAGGTAGGGGGCAGTGATACGTTACCCTTGCAAGAAAACGTGAGTGGTAGAACCATTAGCTAAGTAAACATTGGACGGTTGAACACAATGGTTAAAAGAGGTAAATACGAAGGCCTTAGCCATCATGTGAGAAGAAGCACCAGAGTAAATGAACTAATTGGTAGAGGTGGATGCAAGTAATGCAGTAATACCTGTATGAGTCCAAGTAGCAGTGGAAGAGGTAGTGGATCCTTGAGTGTTAAGTTGATTGGGATGAATAAGCATGCTATGAAAATCTTCTTTCAACAATGTAACTGACAAAGAGTAGGCCCCGTTGGCTGGAGCGGTAGGTGGATGAGAATCACTATCTAATTGAGCCGCACCTGCAAACTGAGAAGTAAACCCGACACCCCATTGAGGTGGCTTACCATGCAATACCCAACAGCGATCAACCGTGTGATTTTTTTTTCCACAGTGGGAGCAGAGACGATTAGTGTCACGACCACGACACCCACCACGGCCTTTAATAGAATTACCACGATCACGGCTGCCACTAGAAGCCACTAAGGCAGAGTTGCCTGTGGCAGAGATGCTATGTGACTAGGAATAGTTGGGATTGACGATGCCCTGAACACGACAGAATGCATCATTCAAGGTCTGAACCTTATCACCAGCTAGAAGTTGACTTTTGATAGGCTACAATTCAGAACTTAGGCCAAAGAGAAAAGTAGCAACTTAAAATTCCGCATGTAAAGCCTTAAGAGTATTAAGGTCTGTAGTGAGCAGTTGATGAACATTCAATTCTTCCCAAATACCCTTGACAGTGCTATAAAATTCGGCAATGGATTTGTTGCCCTGTTTGTAATTGAACAGATGTTCATATAAATCATAAACAAGAGACAAGTTAGTATCTTGAGAAAAACTTTTTTGGAGGTCATTCCAAACCCCCTTTGTAACGCCCCCAGCCCAGGGTTCAGGGCCAAAAGCGTCACATGAAGAATCTTCTAAGTAACAACCAGGACAATAGAATGCTCAACACACACAGAAATCACATAATAATAAACAGCGAAAAATATAGTGTACCATTTTTTTCTTCAAACAAACACATACACACATATTTACAAAGGTCTAGTGCGCTATCTGGTGACAAAAAAGAAATATACATAACATCATACACAAGCTTGTTCTCGTATTTACAATGTCTAAGTTTCATTCCCAGAAACTTTCTCAAACTAACATGGAGGATCCTAAGGATTCAAGTGCTTCCCTCTTCAGGGACTTGTTCTTCAAATTCTAGCATAACCTCTTGGTTTTCATTTCCTTCCTCTGAAACATCGAATGACTATGGAATGAGCTCGACGGCTCAGTGAAGAAAAACTATATACTTACACAATAAACAACAAACAAAACAACATAACAATCGCATATAAATGATAAAAATGATCGAAGTCATAAACAAAACAACAGTAAAGCAGTTTCATGAACAGTTAAAATGCAAGTACACATGAACCACACATTGAGCCAGACAACTGTAAATAAATACCAAATTAATTAATCCCAACAATTTACTTCAAATATATCCTAGACTCGGGGTCTGTGCTTGCTATAGTGTCCACAAATAGTTGGAGTCATGATTTGCACATTTCCTCATGGGGTCCTTAAGCTGACCAGGCTATCATAGGGTCCTTGAGCTGACCAGGCTATCATGGAGTCCTTAAGCTGACCAGGCAAAATAGTTGTCAAGGCGACAAGGCGACCCTAGGCGTTGGAGGTCATTCTGGGCACCTAAGCGCCCGCCTAGGCAACCAAGGTGTTCCTGATGTATTTTTTTTCCCTATAATATTAATCCTATATGTTATAAAACATACAACATTAAACTCAGATTTGTTTTATAATTTATAACTATATATTATAAACTGTAAAGAAGAAATGCTCGTAGGCTAACTAAAGTCAGATTTCCTAGACAAGCTCCTAGGCTAACTATAATCAAGCCACAGATGTAGAAGGTAGAAATGCTACAGCTACATATCCAAGAGACTCTAAATCATCATATCAAAATGCTCCACCGTCCACAGTTTTAAACTTCATAAAAAAATAAATAGAATTTCCGAATACTGATTGTTTCGGCCCCGATTCCGTCCTGTGGGTCCTCCAAGCTGACTGGACCTGCAAGACAAGAAAAGGCAAAGAAGGGGGAGGCGGGCCGGATGCCCCGGGTCCACTTCGATGCCAAAGTTAGGGCTCTGTGAACAGTCAATGGGCTCGGTGTCGAGCCCACTAAGATATTATAGAAAAGTGTGGGGTGAAGTGAGATTTTCCGTCCCAAGTGTCAGAGCGTGAATCTCTAGGAGTAAAATGAGTAATAAATGAGCAGTGAAAATGTACTCTGTGAAAAACCTCAGGATTCGCCCTATTTATAGTGAATAGTGCGAAATCCCAAAATGCCGATCCTACCCTTTGTTCTTGTGTTTGAGGGGAAATACCGATTTTACCCTTTGTTTTTGTGCTTCAGGGGCCTTCTTATGTCGAATGGGGAATCTCCATGTGGCACTGATAGATCTCCACGTGGCACTGAAATTGAGTCCTACGCGTCAAGGTTGTATTGCTAGCGTGGCGTAATTCCCTAACACTGATAATGAAAAAACAAAATGTTCCACAGTCCACAGTCCACAATCCACAGATAAATGATAATGCAAGGAGATAATGAAATTGTGAATCATGATCGACTGATTGCTGCCCAGAAAATGATACATATAATGAAACTGTTAGCGTTGCAGAGAAGAATTGGGAAAAAATGCAGAGCGGTAAACAGAGAAGAAGAAGAAGAAGAAGAAGAGAGTCTTAGTCAATATCGGGGAAAAAGAAAAAAAACTATGGCGTAGCAGTCTCATAGAGAAGAATTAGGGGAAAAAATAGTTGCAAATCGGTAAACAGAGAAGAAGAAGAATCTCAGTCAATATCAACATTCAAAAAAACCAAAACAAAAAACATGGTTATGCAAGTCTTGCAGAGACGAATTAGAAAAAAAAAAAAAAGTACAGAGCGGTAAGCAAAGGAGAAGAAGAAGAAGAAGAAAAGAAGAGGAAGAGAATCAGTCACTCAATACCAACATTCGGAAAAAAAAAAAAAGTTGCAGAGTGGTAAACAGAGGAGAAGAAGAAGAAAAGAAGAGTAAGAGAATCACTCAAAACCGACATTCGGACAAAAAAAAATATACCAGGTTAATTGCAGAGCGGTAAACAGAGGAAAAGAAGAAGAAGAAGAAGAAGAAGAAGAGAATCAGTCACTCTCACTCAATACTGACATTCGAAAAAAAAAGAACATACCTAATTAGTTGCAGAGCAGTAAACAGAGGAGGAGGAGGTGGAGAAGAAGAAGAAGAAGAGAATCAATCACTAATATCGACATTTGGAAAAAAAATAAAAATAAAAAATAAAAAACATAGCTGATTCAGAGTCTCAAACTCGACACAGACTCACAGAGAGTACGAAGAGGAAGATGACCGTTGATGCCGAAGAGGACCACTGGAAGAGGATGAAGACCATCGGAAGAAGAAGAGAACCGCTGGAAGAGAAAGAGGTCAGAGGAACTCTGGAAGACCTAAAGCCCTAATCGCGATTTCGAGTTCCTATTACTTTCCAAACCAATTTGCCTCCAGTCCGTCCATATACCTTATTAAAAAATGATTCCATATATTTGTATGCAATATAATACTGTACACAAAGCCAATATAAAGATTGATTTTAGAATCTAATTAAAAACAAAATAATAAATATAACATTATATTAGGCGACCGCCCAGGGACTCAGGGCGTCCTAGGTGCCCAAGGCGACGCCTAGGTGTCTCCCAGAGGCCCTAGGCGGTCGCCTTTTGAACAACAGTAAGGCGATTCATCGCCTAGGTCATAAAAAGTCGCCCGGACGCCTAGGCGACGCCTTGACAACTATGCCAGGCTATCATGGGTCCTTAAGCTGACCAGGCTATCATGGAGTCCTTAAGCTGACCAGACTATCATAGGGTCCTTGAGCTGACCAGGCTATCATGGGGTCCTTGAGCTGACCAGACTATCGTATCACGTATCTCCACTCATTACCTAACCCCTTAATGAGAAGGGGGCAGCAAACATGGCGTTCTAACATTTATTTATTTTTACTTCTCAATTACATCATCTTACATTTTCCAATCTACTAGCCTGGTGCTAGTAGCCTGTCTAATTCTTTCATTGCATATACTATCACATTGTCATCACATTGCCACACTGTCTCATTGCCTCATTTTTCTTGTAATCTTATGCATTCTCGTAATATACAGTTCACATAAAAAGCATGCATCAACATTTACCAAACATTGCACACTATAGCACATAACCACATTATCACATAAAATAACAAGAAGTGTAAGTAGATAATTTTTCTCACAATACACACTCCACATAAATTCATGCATTATTACTCACATAAAATAACAAACAACAAGTGCAAGTAGATAATTTTTCTCACCTCAATAATGACCAACTTGAGATTCCAAAATATTGTCAAACTCACACAGTGGTAGTGACACCTACACAATATAAATATAGACATCTATAATAAAGCAAATTCCCAATTAATAAATAAACACATTTTATTGTTTTATAAAGCTTTACAGAATCTCTCTCCTATCTTTCGGTTTCCTTTTCCATCTATCTCTCTCTCTCTCTCCTAATCTTATTAGAAACCTAATCGAGCCAAAAGAAAAGGAAATAATGAACACAGATTCTTCTCCTATTTTATCTCCTTT
Source organism: Protea cynaroides (assembly GCA_028583415.1). Lineage (NCBI taxonomy): Eukaryota > Viridiplantae > Streptophyta > Magnoliopsida > Proteales > Proteaceae > Protea > Protea cynaroides. Next base: position 54,119,253 of record CM053276.1, read on the forward strand.
ATTCTTTCTTCATTTTACTCTATTTTCCTTTCTCTTCTTCTATAACAATCCCTTTAGTTCCTTATATTTCTTCTTTTGTGCATCTTTCTCTCACCCTCTCTTCTACTTCCAAATTACTAATCATAGTGACAATGAAACCAATGTAACAATAACACAAGGCTTACCTGAATCAAATCCCTTCTTTTACTCTTCTTCTTAGTCTTTTTTTTTTTTTTCTACATACGTTTTTTTTTTTTTCTACATACGTTTTTTTTTTCTTCTGTAACTAACTTTGTAACTCACCTCTCTATCACTTTCCCGTCTATGTTTTCTACAAGGTTAATCAACTAAAACTTCTATTTTATTTATTTTATTATTTTTTTACTGTTTTTATTAACCGGACTCCTCATCCCCACGTTTCCTCTTCTCCTCAGTTCTTATCTCTAACCGCCCTCCTTTTTTTCTTTGATTTGATTTTATTGTTTTCTTTTCCAAACACTTGCCACCTCATCTTCTACGTGTCCCCCCTCTCCTTCTCTCTATCTCCACCCGTCCTCACCACCTCTCTTTTGTTATTAGATTTTGCTTTTGTTTATTATTTATTTTATGTATTTTTAAAAAACCGCCACCTCCTATTTCTTCTCTCCTTTTATGTTTTCATTCCTTATCTTCTTTAATCCCCATAGCCATCTCATGCCATGTGTCACTTCTCCCCCCCTTCCTTTAACAACTAACCCCTAAAATCAAGGATGCATATATAAATGTAATTATATAAATTTATATTTAATATAATTAAAATCGTAATAATAAATATATTCGTATACATATTAACACATATATCACTCCCAAAATAATAATAAGATAACATAATAAAATTATAAAATAAACTTACCCTAGTTGGCAGGATGACCAAAATACCCTTCAATATTGTATTTTGCAGAAAAAACCTTGTAAAGAAGGGAAAAATTCCCACAACTCAATACCATTGGAAATTGGGTTGTTACACCCTTGCCAGTGGTGTGGAAAATGACATTGGCAGCAATAGACGGCTCCATGCTATTAAATAACCAGAACATAACCATTGCATGCTCACAGTTCCAAGTAGCATAATGGGCAGCCTTAGAATCAGGGGGATCATCCTTCAAATATGCCAATTTATTGCGGGCTGTAATATAAATAGTGACCAGCTCCAGAGAAGATCATTCCATGAACCAGTCAACTTGATGGATGTGATTTGAACATGGAGAGTGTCCACATTAGCCTTCGGATCACTCATACTGTTGTAAAGGAAGAATCAAGGCCTGCTGAAGGAAGTACTTGATCCTTGCTAACAAGAATATTCTTTAGAAAATTGGAGAAAAAGGAATCCTTCCCTGCTGATATAGGGAATCGAACCTTGCTGGGCAGAATGTGACCACAATAAAAAACCAGATCTGGTAGTGAAGGATTGAGCTACTGCAATAAAAACTAAATCCATGATAATAAAAAAATTACTGAATAATCCTGATCTGGATAGAACCAGATCCAAAACAAAGGGATCGATCCCTGTCGAAAAAGCAATCAAACCAGAAAAGAATATCTCGCAGCAAGAAAAAAAATAAGATATCGCAAGCTTCAAAGATCCAAGGAACTGAGAATAAACAGATCCAAAAAGGGTATCAATCCCTGCTGAAAAAGAGATACAAACCGAAGCAAAAAAAAAAAAAATCTAGCAGAGGAAAAAAAGAACCTAATCTCAAGCTGTACAGGAGAGCTTTCTATTTCACAGGCATTAAAATAGCCAGGGAACTGATCACAGCTAACCAGATCTCACAGAACAAGTTCCCAATGGAGTATGAAACCTTGGACTCTCCCCCCTTCCTTGTCCCCTTCTTCGTTGTATATCTTGGGTAAATGGGGTTTTTAGTTAGGCGCTGGCTTTTGCTTGTTTTTCCCCTCCACTAGAGGGTTGTGTGGCCTTATTTGGTCGTTGTATATTCCTCCTCTCTTTTTCCTTTTTCAATATATGATCTACGCATCAAAAAAAAAAAAGTTCTCAATGTTCTGAGCAGAAAAAAAAAATCTGTCAAATTCTCCTTCATATACCATAAGCCATTATAAGCCATTAGAAGAGATGTACAGTGGAAAATCACATGATTATAGTTTTCATTGATGGTGAAACAATTCTCTTGTTAACCAGGAATTTCCTTCAGACCATCTTTAAGCCATATGGACAGCAGCCAAAACAAATGAAAGGAACTTTCCGTAGGGGAGAAGGAAGGAAGGGAGGACTTTTGGGGACTCTCAAAACTGATAGGTGGAAGTTACTGTATATAGTTAACAAGGCTCTGATACCATGAAACAAGAGAGAACCGAACCAGAACGGGAGGGAGATCATGGAGAAGAAAAACTGAGGGGGGAAAGAATGTAATGTTGTGCCTCTCCCCCTCAAACTAAGCTTTATTTATAGAATAAGGAGACTCATAAAGTGAGTCAAAATACAAAAGAAGAGTACAAGAAAAAAACACTAATAGAGACCAAGAATCCAAGATAAAGACTAAAACCAAAAGAAAATAAACATAACCAACTAGGTAACACATAGACTACCGAACTAAATTCTTAACATTAATGATGACTCAAAAGCTCATGGCAGCAAAGGATTCAAGTATTGTGACTGGGTCAGTGGCTTCCTTTTAAAGGGGCCTTCTCAACTGTCCTTGGTTCCATATCTGTCCAGTTTATCTGATGACAGAATATGAAAAACTCGATAATTAGGTAACCTACTGTAATACAATAGAACTAGTTCATTCAATTACCCCATACATAGGACAGCTGATGTAATTTTGATCCATATCCATAGGACCAGAAGGGACCATCACTTTGTACGATGATAGAAGCTTGGCCAACAGTGTCAAGACATGGGTTCGAGTCTTACAGTGGCCTCTGCATGTAAAACGTGCCAAAGTTTAGAACTGAGTCCTCTCCAATCTTCCAGGACGCTGCAGAAACAGGATTCACACCTGTTTATGGCATTTTATCTATAGAAGATGGAGGGTGAAGATTGAGTCACTAGAGCTGCTGCAATATTAACTAATTTCTTACACCCACTTCAATGGCATTAGTGTCTTGTAACCATTTAAGAAATTTTTCTGTGAAAATAAAACCATAATATAAAGAGAATGACAAGAAATACTGGTAACCATTTCTAAATACCTCTGATCGTTCGGCCTTTAGTCTTTTATATACAAGGCTTCTACGATCAAGTCCATCCCACAATTCAAATGGTTCAGTTCCTGGAGTATAGGCATGCAACACATGTTTCCCAGGGGGTACCAAATCTGGGCTCAGTGCACTAGGTACAGAGACCAAAACAACATTCTGATCAGCATCAACTCCTCTGTTCCAATCATTTACAATTATATGATGGATCCCCAAATCATCAGGGATTCCCTGGAAATAACATGAGTTTTCAAAATGTTAATAAAATTTATGATACATCCTCAAGATCATATACAGGAAACTGAAGTGACAATTTAAGGAATTCAAGAGTGAGCCAAATGATGATGTTACTGAAATAACTAACAATAGCGATGGAAAGAACTACCGTCATAATCTCCAGCACAGAAAAAGTCTCGGGGCACATGATGGGAAAGATCCATATAAGTATTCTCTACAAAAATAGTAGCACTAATGCAATTGTTTTTATACTTTACATGTTTGTTCTAAAAAAAAAAAGAAGGAACATTTATCATTTGTATCAGTAACACTGCGGAAATTGGACAACACTCGGCGTCCCAGTGCATGAGGCTCCCATTACTGCAGGGTCTGGAGAGGGGCAGAGTGTATGCAGCCTTACCCCTACAATGCAGAGAGGCTGTTTCTGTGTTTCGAACCCGTGACCATCAGGTTACAATATGACAATCTTACCGTCACACCAAGGCTCGCCTTGGAAATTGGACACTCATAAGAATTATTAACCATGCTTTTCGAGTTGGAATATAATTCATCCTGCCACCTTAAAAATATACATTTAATTTATGACAAATAAGATGGTTCATAGTGCAGTTTATATCAATTGGGAGGGCCCAAAAGTTCCAAATGAACTGAGGAAAAAGATTTCGTATCATCCGTCCTTGGCATAGAAATATCATGCATCCTAAATATTCATTAATGTGAGGCAGTCTTAACCACCTGTTATCTTATTAATCGGATGCCATCTTCTGTTCTACACAATAAAGTTTCATTTCGTCTTCTTTATCCGGATACCTCTGTATTTCATGTCTACCCTAGAGTTTTTGGTAGTGCCTGTTTTGTACATATCATGCATCCTAAATTGGGAAAACTTTCGCCTCACTCTCTCAAGTGTAGTTTTCTTGGTTATTCTCATACTCAAAAAGGGTACAGATGTTTTAATCCTACTACTAAACGTCACTATATCAGTGCTGATGTTACTTTCTTTGAAGACAGACCATACTATCCGGTTACGGTGTCAACTCCTTTTTCTACCTGTTGCCCACCGGTCCCTTTATCCCACCCGATGATACTGAACCACCATCTGACAGAACCCTACCATCTGACCCCCCCACCTCCCCTACAGGTATATACACGCCGTCCTCTAGTGGCTCCAACAACTACTGCACCAGCTGCTCCGCCGACTACTCCTACTTCACCTGATCCTGAGGTCTCTCTTGACCTCCCTATTGCACTCTATAAAGGTACTCGTACTTGTACTCAGCGTTTTTTTCTTACCTTTCCTATTGAGCATTTTGTTTTTACTGCCCATCTTCCTCATTGTCACCAAAATTTGGTTCACTCCCTATATACTACTTTTGTTCCTAATTCTCTTTCCCAAACCTTACCCCATCCAGGGTGGAAAGTAGTTATGGATGCTGAGATGGATGCTCTGATGGCACGCAAAACTTAGACCCTTGTTGATCTCCCTCAGGGTCACTCCGTTGTTCGTTGTAGATGGGTATATGCGGTTAAACATAACTTTGATGGCACTGTTGATAGGCTGAAGGCCAGACTTGTTGCCAAAGAGTTCACTCAAACCTTTGGGGTTGATTATTTTGAGACGTTCTCTCCTGTTGCTCGTCTCAACTATATTCGTGTTATTATCTCTTTGGCTGTGAACTTTGACTGGCCTCTTTATCAAATGGATGTCAAAAATGCCTTCTTATATGAGGACCTACACGAGAAAGTTTATATAAACCAACCTCTAGGGTATGTTGCTCAGGGAAGGAACTCAACTAAAGTTTGCAAGTTACTTAAGACAATCTATGGCCTTAAACAATCTCCCCATGCTTTGTTTGATAAATTTAGCACTGTTATTACAGACTTTGGTTTCACTGCCTGTTACTCTGATCATTCTATCTTTGTGCAACGTCGTTCTTCTACTGTCACCATTAAAACTGTTTATGTTGATGATATTATTATTATAAGAAATGACAAGTCTGGAATTGCTAAAACCAAGTCTTATTTGAACACATAGTTTCAGATGAAAGACTTAAGACTACTTCACTATTTTCTACAGATTGAAGTGGTTCGCAATAGTAAAAGTATTAATCTTTCTCAAAAAAAGTATGTACTTGATCTTCTTTCTGAAACAGGACTTCTTGGAGCCAAGCCAGTTGATACACCAATGGACCTATATAAAAAGGTTGAAACATGTGATAGTCCAAAATATTCTAATGTCCATAAATATAAATGCTTGGTTGGAAAGCTGCTCTATCTTACTGTAACTCGGCCTAACATTTCCTTTGCTGTTGGAGTGGTTAGCCAATTTATGCATGCTCCTAAGGTTGCCCACTGGGAGGCTGTCTGTCGTATACTACGCTATCCCAAGAAATTTCCTGGTACTGATCTTAATTATCATCGACATCGTCATCTTGATATTGTTGGTTTTTCTGATGCTGATTGGCAGGAGCTGGTGGTGATAGGCGCTCTACTACTGGATAATGTACCTTTGTTGGGGGTAATCTAGTTACTTGGCGAAGTAAGAAGCAAAATACTATATCCAAGTCCACTGCTGAAGCTGGATATCATGCTATGGCACAAACTACTGCTGAGTTGTTATGGTTGAGAAATTTTTTGCAAGAACTTGGATTTTCTACCTCTCAACCTATATGCTTAATGTGTGACAATCAAGCTACTATCTATATTGCTAGCAATCCAGTATTCCATGAACGTACCAAACATATAGAGGTGGATTGCCATGTCGTTCGAGATGCTGTTGTCACTCCCTTTGTATCTTCTTCAAATCAGCTCACCAACATTCTTACAAAGCCCTTATTTGGACCAGCATATCGGTTAAACTGTTACAAGCTTGGATTGAGTGATTTGTACACTCCAGCTTGAGGGAGGGTGTTACGATATAGCCCAAAAAGAGCCATATCGATATCGTTGGGCAGTAATTACCGCTAGCAATATCGACTTAGGGTTTCTTCCCTATTTGGGTTGCTGATTTGTTTCCCTTTATGCTTATTGTCTTTCACTTTTTGTTTTCTCTTATTATAGGGACTTTCTTGTAGTAGATGTTTTTCATTCTCTATAAATATAAGTGATAGAGAGGAGAGTTTTTCATCGATTTTGGCAGTAGCACACTGCTGCTGTCGAAATCTTTCTCTCCTCTTTTCCTTTTCTTCAATCTTCTTCTATCTTTTTCTGGTTTGTGAACTTGCTGATTAGCTTTTTGTGGAATTGTTACACCGATATTGAAGGAAATGGTCTTCTAGGCCATGCGCTTCATGAGCAGGGGTTTACTTATTGCTTTCCTAGTGCTCGTGCCAATGTGGGAATAACAGGAGGAAAGTACTGTTTTGGCTGCAAAAAATCTTTCTGAGTAACCAGTTGATATGGAGGTTACTCCTCGTTTGTCAAGTTGGCATCTCAAGGGATGATGCAGAAAGGGATGAGTGCAGGTTGTGGCGGCAATAGCTGAAAATGGGGGTGCGAGCAGAGGGCGAGGAGGAGGTGGAGCCTGTAGGTAGATAATGCAAGACCAAAATGATGGCCTGCAAAAGGTCCCAACAAGGATAGTTCACGGTTGTGTGAAGGCGTTGATAGAGAAAGAGAGAAGAGAAAATGATGGGAGGGATAAGGGGTAACCAAAGGGATGACCTCTCTCTAGTCTGGGCCTCTCACCCGGCCAGCGTGACAAGCACTTATGGCATAGATCAGCAACATATAAAATCATTATAATCTGTCATTATGAAAACAGAGCTAACAATGGTAAGCCTCACCAGCTAAGAAAGTAATTAATAAAGGAAACTACTCAATTAGGAAGTAACAATGGAAATTGAAATGACAAAGGAATAAAATCCTACTATCATTGGTATGACAATCTACTAAACTTGGTACTTGTAACAATTTCTCAAAGAAACAACCAACAAGTATACAACCAAAAATTAAAAAAGAAGAAAATTGAGGAGGGGAGAGAGAGAGAGAGAGAGAGAGAGAGAGATTTTGACACAGCAATGTGTTGTAGCCCAAATCATTAAATAACAGTTCTCCTCTCTACCTTGTATTTATAGAGAAAGAAGATAAACAGTTTTACAAGGAAAGTCTCTATTCTAAGAAAAGACAGTAAGAGAAGATTACAATAATAAAATAAAAAGAAATAAATCTATAACTAATTAAAAAAGGAAGAGAAAGGGGAGCCAGCACTAGATGTCGCTGGCACTAGCTAGCGCCAGCGATATCTAGTGGGTCCCATGGGTCTATGGGCCTATGGGCCAACTTCGTAACACCCTCCCTCTAGCTGGAGTGTACAAATCAGCCAATCTAAGCTTGTAACAGTTCAACCGGTATGTTGGTCCAAATAGAGGTTTAGTGAGAATATCCGCAAGTTGATTTGAAGATGAAACAAATGGAGTGACAACAAGCTTCTTCAGAACCGCATCACAGACAAAATGACAATCCACTTCTATATGTTTGGTATGTTCATAGAACACTACTAGCAATATAGATCGCAGCCTGATTATCACACATTAAGGTCATAGGCTGAGAAATAGGAAATCCCAACTCTTGCAGAACATTATTCAGCCACATTAATTCAGCAGTAGTCTGTGCTATAGCATGGTATTCAAACTCAGCACTGTATTTGGAGATAGTGGTTTGTTTTTTACTTTGTCAAGTGACGAGACGATATTGCCACCAACGAAAGTACAATAACCTGTAGTGGAACGTCTATCACCATCTGCCCTGGCCCAACCAGCATCTGAAAACCCAACAATATCAAGATGGCGATGTCGGGAATAAACAAGACATGTACCTGGAGATTTCTTGAGATAGCGCAAGATACGATAGGCCGCCTCCCAATAGACAACCTTAAGAGCTTGCATAAATGGACTCACCACTCCAACATCATAAGAAAGATCAAGTCTAGTAACAGTAAGATAAATTAGCTTCCCAACCAACAATCTATATTGATGAACATCAGAATATTCAGGACTATCACATGTTTCGAATTTCTGATGTGGATCCATTGGAGTTTTAACCGGCTTGGTGCCAAGAAGACCTGTTTCTACAAGAAGATCGAGGACATACTTGCATTGGGAGAGACTAATACTAGTACGGCTTCGAACTACTTCAATACCAAGAAAATAGTAAAGGAGTCCTAAGTCCTTCATTTGAAAGTGGGTATTTAGGTGAAACTTAAGTTTTGTAATACCCAACTTATCATTCCCTGTAATAATTATGTCGTCCACATAGACAGCAATGATAGTAACAGTAGCCTGATGACGACGTACAAAAACAGAATGATCTAAATAGCAAGTAGTGAAGCCAAGACTAGTAATGACAGTGCTAATTTATCAAACCGCGAACGAGGGGACTGCTTTACTCTATATATTGCTTTTAGTAACTTGCAGACTTTAGTAAAATTCCCTCCCTGAGCAACATAGCCAGGAGGTTGGTCCATACATACCTCCTCATGAAGATCCCCATACAAGAATGCATTTTTAACGTCCATTTGATACAAGGGCCAATCAAAATTGACAGCCATGGAAACAAGTACCCAGACCGAATTAAAACGGGCCACAAGAGAGAATGTCTCAAAATAGTCTACCCCATAGGGTTAAGTGTACCCTTGGCAACTAACCATGCTTTCAGCCGTTCACAGAGCCATCTGAGTTATGTTTCATAGTATAGACCCATCTGCACTTTACAACTGAGTGGCCAAGTGGTAGGTCAACAAGAGTCCAAGTCTGACGGGAAGTCAGAGCATCTATTTCATCATTCATAGCAACATGCCACCCTGGATGAGACAAGGTTTGGGATAGGGTAGTGGGTACAAAGGTAGCAGCCAAAGAGTAAACAAGTCGTCGTTGAGAAGTGGGTAGATGGGCAGTAGTAACAAAGTGCTCAATGGGAAAGGTAACCAAGGATTTCTATGTACAAGTTCTTTTAGCTTTTCAGAGAGCAATAGGTAGGTTAAAGTCGACCGCAGAACCAGGGACAGCGTCAGCAGCAGCCGGAGCAATAGTGGTAGTAGGTGGAGCAACCTGAGTGCGACGGGTATAGACCTACAAGGGTTGCGAAGTTTGGGGTGGGATGGAGGGGGGGTTCAGAAGCAGATGGGATGGAGGTGGGTTCATCATCAGAAGGAAGGAGAAGTAAAGGAATATCAGTGGAAGGTGAATTGGTGGGAACAGAAATAGGATAGTATGGCTTGTCTTCAAAAAAGGTTACATCACGACTGACAAAATGGCGCCGAGTAACAGAGTCAAAACACCGGTAAACTTTCTGAGCACGAGAGTAGCCAAGGAAAATAAATTTGATAGACCGGGGAGATAATTTGTCCACTTTAGGATGTAGGATGTGGACAAAACACGTACTACCAAAAACACGTGGAGAAACTAAAAATAAGGGAGTATTAAGATAGAAAGGTTTAAAAGGGATTTTATTGTGGAGGATAGAAGAAGGCATCCTGTTAATCAAGTAGCAGGTAGTTAAAACAGCATCACTCCAATAATACTTAGGAACATTCATATGGAGCATGAGAGACCTGACAATATCCAGAAGATGTCTACTTTTACGCTCAGCAACTCCATTTTGTTGAGGAGTGTAAACACAGCTAGTATGGTGTATAATGCCATTGGCAAAACAGAAATCAGAGACGGCAGACTGAACATATTCAAAGGCATTATCAGTACGAATAACTTTGATAGGAGTACCAAATTGAGTGGCAATTTCTTTATGAAAACCCTTGAAAATATTAATAAATTCAAACCATTCTTTTATTAAATAGAGCCAAGTCATGCGGGAATAATCGTCCACAAAGGTTACAAAGTACGAGAAACCAAGTCGATTGGGAATTCGACAAGGACCCCAAACATCAGAATGAACTAAAGAAAACGGGGAAGATTGCCTAGGTGTAGAACTAGTTGGAAAAGTGGAACGATGATGTTTCCCTAGTTCACAAGCCTACATTGTAAGGTAGAGAGCGACTTGCAACTAGGGACAAGAGCCTTTAACTTAGAAAGAGATAGATAGCCAAGCCGATGGTGCCATTGAAGAGGGGTGGAAGTAGATATGGTAGCAGCGGTGGGAACGGGTTCAGGTAGCTCCAAATAATACAGACCAGCATGCTCACGCCTGTCACCAATCGTCGCCTTGGTCCTGAGATCCTGAAAGGTACAATAAGAAAGAAAAAAGGTTATAACACAGTTAAGTGATTTTGTAAGTTAACTAATAGACATAAGGTCAAGAGGAAATTTGGGAACATGAAGGACAGAGGACAAGGATAATGATGGGGTAAGGGTAACATTCCCATGTTGGGAAGCCGTGGTAGATGATCCATCGGCAAGGTAAACAGTGACAGGCTTCGGTGTATCATTAAGGGCTGTAAGGGTAGAAGGTTGTCGCATCATGTAACAGGTAGCGCTAGAGTCTATAATCCAAGGGGTAAAAAGGGTGGTAGATAGCAAGGCAATTGTACTTGTGTGGGCCAGGGTGGCAGCGGGTAGTGGTCCAGTAGCCTCTAGGTGTTGAATCCGACGGAGCAAGGCCTCATACTGTGCATTGGATGGCCCAGATGTCCGCGTAGGGGGAGCCTGGATGGGATATGAGGCATCCTCAGTTGTAACATTGTTGGCAAGGGTATCTGCCCAGTCAGGACGACGATTTGTATCCCAACAGTTTTCCACCATGTGGTTAGTCTTGTGACAATGGGTACAATATCTATTAGCTTTTTCAAAAGATGTTCGCCCATTGCCACGTCCAGGAGGACCACGGCCACGACCACGAGTGGATCCACAGCCACGGCCACGGCCAGCAAATAAAGGAGAAGTGTCCTTGACAAGAGTCACTTTGTGGAACCAATCGCTAAAGGCCAAAGAAGGTCTCGCTAAGGGTAGGGACAGAGGCTCCTGCAAAAAGTTGACTTTTGACACTGATATTCTGGAGAAAGGCCAGCCAAAAATTTAGCAACATAGAACTCAGACTGTTGAGCTTTGATTTTGCTCAAATCATTGGTAAGAGGCTACACAGCCTGTATTTCTTCAATAAGCCCCTTGAAGCCTCCATAGTAGTCACTCAGGGATTTTTCACCAATAGAGTAAGTGAACATCCGCTCATATAGGTCATAGATGCGAGAGACATTCTTATCTTGCCCATATGTCTCTTGTAGATCAGCCCAAATGGCTTTGGTTGTATTGTGGAATATTACAATGGGTAGGATGGAGGTATCAATACTGTTCCACAACTATGTTTGAACCTGGGAATTATCTCTTAACCAAGTATTGTACAGTTTCACAGATTCATTGTCTTTCACATCACATACAGGAGGCTCATCATTTAACAGTGTGGCTTTGTCTTTAGAAAGAATAAAGGCTTTGATAGCCTCATAGTTGTCAGGGCGACAAGGCGATCCAAGGAGATCGAGGCCATCCTGGGCATTGCCTAGGCAACCAAGGTGTTCCCAGTGTATTTTTTTTTATTTCTAAAATATTAATACTATATTAATGTTTATATATATGCAGTATTCTACATAAATAATCAACATTTAAAACATAACTTCATTAATATGGGAAAACCAACAAAAAATATATATGTTATATACTTATATATATGAGTACAACTATTTAAGGTCATGCCAACCCCATAAGCTTGAATCTCACGCAAAGCAAATTGGGTAACGAAATACGTTTTATTAGGGAACTCAATATCGTGTGGCCGATAAAAGTGGATGGTTAACAACTTGAAATTAAATTGTCAATAAACGAAAATATTAAGGGGACAGCCTTATCCTCATAACCCTTTTATTAATGTTTTAAATTTATCCTCATAAACATAAACATTTACCAAAAAAATAAAAAAATAAAATAAAACACGGCATAAGAAAATAGGCGGTCGCCCAGGCACTCTGGGCGTCCAAGGCGCCTTGGGCGACGCCTAGGCGACGCCCAGAGGACCTGGGCGAGCGCCTTTCTCACTTTAGCAAGGCGCCCAAGCGCCCAGGCCCTCAAAAAGCGCCTGGACACCTAGGCGATGCCTTGACAAGCTTGGATAGCCTGAGCCCATAACAGATAATTAGGAACTCCTTTCAACTTTATGGAGATGATCTGAGCCTCAGTGGGCTTAAGATCAGTCATCATGATAGAGAACAAAATCCACAACAAAAAAAAAAAATGTCTTATCGGTTCAGCCAACCGATTGGCCAAAAGCTCAGCGTGGGTGAAGGTAGATGGTGGTAGTAGGGTAAATGACATGGTCCAAAGCTTGGTTCCACCACCGAGAGGCCAAAGGAAAAGAGAAGCTCAAAGGGGGTAATGGATGTCAAGGAGAAGATAATAACCTTACCAACGGGGTGATCAAGAACATAAATCCATAAAGTAGTAGTATTTAACAACAATATTCATAGATGTAATCTCGATCACCAATTTGTAGTAGTAAAACAGAAAATTGTAGTTACATAAAGAGAGCAAAAATATCAAAGGCCAATCAAACCACGTGTTCTTTGATCAGTGATAGCCAAGGATCTAGTGCTCTGATACCATGTAACAATTTCTCAAAGAAACAACCAACAAGTATACAACCACAAATTAAAAGAGAAGAAGATTGAGGAGGAGAGAGAGAGAGATTTCGACACAACAATGTGTTGTAGCCCAAATCGTTAAATGGCTCTCCTCTCTACCTTGTAGTTATAGAGAAAGAAAATAAATAGATTTACAAGGAAAGTCTCTATTCTAAGAAAAGACAATAAGAGAAGATTATAATAATAAAATAAAAGGAAATAAATCTATAACTAATTAAAAAAGGAAGAGAAAGGGGAGCCAGCACTAGATGTCGCTGGTGCTAGCTAGCGATATCTAGTGGGTCCCATGGGTCTATGGGCCTATGGGCCAATTTCGTAACTATAACACTGTAAAAGAGAAAACCAAAGAAAGAGACCAATAGAAAGGAAAGAAATCATGGAGAGGGGGAGAGATTGATTGTTATTATCTCCCCCTATCCCCTCTACTATTTATAATCAATTAGGCAGCCCATGTACAACTATCGACAGTCCATATACAGCTGTCCATATACAGTCAATATTCTGCTGTCCATGTACAACCAATGTACTGCTATCCATGTACAGTCCATATACAACTGTCCATATACAGCCAATGCACTACTAAGACACACCTAAGACCTAGTCATCATAAGATAAAGAAAGGAAAGATTAAAAAATTGTAATCTTAACACTCCCCCTCAAGTTGGAGCATATATGTCATCGAGACCCAGCTTGGAACACTGGAGAAGAAAAGTTTTCTTGAACAGAGCTTTTGTAAACATGTCACCAAGTTGTGAGCTAGAGCGAGTAAATGGGGTAGAGATCACTTTACGCATTACAACATCCCGAACTAAGTGGCAGTCAACTTCTATATGCTTGGTCCATTCCTTGAACACTGGATTACTGGCAATGTGAATAGCTACTTGATTATCACAATACATAGGAATAGGTTGAGTGATTGGAAACCCCAGTTCACCCAAAATATTCTTCACCCACATAAGTTCTACAGTAGTTTGAGCCACAGCCCGATACTCGGCCTCAGCATTGGATTGAGCAATAGTACTTTGCTTTTTGCTGCACCATGTGATGAGGTTCCCTCCAATGAATGTACAATAACCAGTAGTTGAACGTCGATCATTATCAGCTCCAGCCCAATCAACGTCAGAATAACCACAGAGTTCAATATTACTATGAGATCGATAAAGTAACCCTTTACCAGGAGCACCCTTGAGATATCGTAATATGCGACATGCAGCTTCCCAATGAACTTGTTTTAGAGCCTGCATAAATTGACTAATGACTCCCACAGCATAGGATATGTCAGGCCTGGTGATAGTAATATAAAGTAGCTTGCCAACAAGATGACGATACTGAGCATCTGCATAATCCTCCCCATCACAGGTAGCAAGTTTGAGATGAGGATCCACAGGAGTGTCAATTGGTTTACACTCAAGCATACTGGTGTCAGTGACAAAATCAATAATATACTTTCTTTGGGAGAGGCTAACAACTTTGGAGCTTCGAACTACTTCAATGCCAAGGAAGTAACGAAGCACACCTAAATCCTTCATTTGAAAATGTTGATGGAGATAGGCTTTCATTTCATCAATACCCTGTAAGTCATCTCCAGAAACAATGATGTCAACATAGACCACAAGGATAACTACCTTGGAATTGCGATGACGAACAAAAACAAAGTGATTAGTATAACAAGGTGTGAATCCATAATCAACCACAACCTTAGTAAACTTATCGAACCATGCCCGAGGCGACTGTTTTAATCCATAAATAGCCTTATGGAGCTTACACACTCGAGTGTCCCCCTGAGCAACATACCCCGGAGGTTGCTCCATATAGACCTCCTTTTATAAGTCTCCATATAAAAAGGCGTTCTTGACATCCAACTGAAAAAGAGGCCAATCCAAATTGAAGGCAAGGGAGATAAGAATCCGAACAGAATTAAGCCGAGCAACGGTTGAAAAAGTTTCAAAATAATCCACTCCATATGTTGAGTAAACCCTTTTGCAACTATGCGAGCTTTGAGACGTTCCACTGATCCATTAGGATTATATTTCAAAGTAAAATCCACCGACAGTGAACCACATCCTTCCCCAGGGCAATTCCATAAGGGATCAGGCATTCCGTGAAAGAAGAGCATCCATCTCGGCATCCATAGCCCGTTTCCACTCAGGTCAAGATAATGCCTCAGTATGAGAGGTTGGAATATCTATATAAGCTAAGGCATAGGCAAAGTTTTGGTCCAACAGAGGAAGGTGAGAGGTAGAGACATAATGAGCAATAGGATATAATGGGAACTGAGTGCAAGAGCGTATACCTTTCCGTAACGCCATAGGAAGATCATCCGACGAAGGCTACGAGGAGGATGGGGCAGAGACTGGAGTGACAACTGGCACCTGGTCAAGGACAGCAACAGTATTCCGACGACGCTGATATACTTGTAATGGGGTCTCACAAGTAGTTAACTCAAGGGCGAGAGAGGAAGGCAAACCAGGATCCTGGATTAAGGCCGGAACTGGTGGATCAAGGTATGGAACAGGGTAGTAGGGTGTATGTTCGAAAAAGGTGACATCAACACTTACCACTTGGCGCCTTGTCTGAGGGTCATAACAATGATACCCCTTCTAAGTGTGAGACTAACCAATAAACACACACTTGACAACACAAGGCGATAATTTATCAAGTCCAGGACGAAGGTCGTGTACATAGCAGGTGCATCCAAAAGTACGAGAAGGGATAACAAACAGAGGAGAGGATGGATAAAGCAAAGAAATGGGAGCTTGATTCTGAAGAAGTGAAGACGGCATGCGATTGATCAAGTAGCAAGCAGTCAACACAGCATCACCCCAAAAATATCGAGGCAAATGCATATGAAGGAAAAGAGAATGAGCGACCTCTAATAAGTGATGGTTTTTACGTTCTGCAACTCCATTTTGTTGTGGAGTGTAAGAACAACTAGTCTGATGAATGACACCTTTGGATGCATAAAATAAAGAGATAGCAGTCTGAGTGTATTCAAGAGCATTGTCAGATCGAAAAATCTTAATGCCAATATCAAATTGATTCTTTATTTCAAAATAAAATTGTTTGAATACAGAATAGAACTCATAGCGATCCTTTAGCAAATATAATCAAGTAGTTCTAGAGTAATCATCCACAAATGTGACCAAATAGCAAAAACCAAAACGACTCTTGACCTTAATAGGATCCCAGATATCAGAATGGACTAAGGAAAAAGGAGTTGTACTTCTAGGTATATTACATGACGGGAAAGGAGAACGGTGGTGTTTTCCTAATTGACATGCCTCGCACTCAAGTGTAGTGACATTTTTGCAACCAGGAACCATGAGTTAAAGGTGAGAGAGAGAAACATGACCCAACCAAACATGCCAAAGCATTGGTGAAACCTTAGTGGTAGTAAGTGCAACGGTGAAGGATGGGATGGTATCTAAGTAATACAATCCGTCCTTCTCATGCCCCCCATCAAGCGTTGCCTTCATTTGACGATCTTGAAATACACAACAGATAGGGAAAAAGGTGACGGAACAGTTTAAAGTTTTAGCCAAAGAGCTAACGAATAATAAATTCATGGGTAGACGAGGACATGAAGCACAGATGAAAGAGATAAACTAGGGGATAGAGAAACAGTTCCCATACCAACACCATTGGTAGTGGATCCATCAGCAAGGTAAACATTGGACAGTTGTATAGAATGGGTAAAAGAAGAAAATACAGATGACTTATCAGTCATATGAGATGAGGCTCCCGAGTCAATAACCCAAGGAATAGAGGCCATGGATGCAAAGAAGGCAGCATTACCTGTATGCGCCAAAGTAGCAGTGGGTGAGCATTGCCGTGAGTATCCAATTTATTGAGCCGAGCCAACAGATTATGAAAATCATCCTTGGATAATGTAACAATGGAAGAGGAACCTCCATCAACAGAAGGGTCAGGTGCAGGGGTATCACTTTGGGATGTAACAACACCGGCTACCTGAGAAGGGAACCTTGAATTCCATTGAGGAGGCTTACCATTTTTCACCCAACAGTGATCAACAGTGTGGTTCTGTTTACCACAATAGGAACAGATACGCACTGAAGCATCACCTCGGCCACCACGACCACGACCTCTGCAAGAGCTACCACGACCTTGGTTGCTATTAGAAGTGAACAAGGCAGAGTTGTCAATGGTAGTAATGTTGTTGGACTTGGAGAAATTAGGGTTGACAATACGCTGAACACGGCAGAAGGCCTCATTCAAGGTCAGAACTTTATCTCCAGCAAGCAATTGGCTTTTAAGAGGCTGCAACTCAGAACTGAGACCAGACAGAAATGTTGCCACCTGAAATTCTGCACGCTGAGCCTTCAAAGTATTGAGGTCAGTAGTAAGGGGTTGATGGACAATCAGTTCTTCCCATATTCCTTTGAAAGAGCTATAAAATTCCGCAATAGACCTGTCTCCCTGTTTACAATAGAATAGACGTTCATATAAGTCATACACACGAGATAA
This sequence comes from Protea cynaroides, assembly GCA_028583415.1. NCBI lineage: Eukaryota > Viridiplantae > Streptophyta > Magnoliopsida > Proteales > Proteaceae > Protea > Protea cynaroides. The sequence goes on from CM053276.1 coordinate 54,136,732, forward strand.
GTTTGTATCTTGAGAGAAGCTCTCCTGTAAGTCATTCCAAACGCCCTTGGCTGTTGTGTGAAACATGACATTGGCAGCCACAGAAGGTTCCATACTAATAAACAACCAGACCATTACAGTAGCATTCTCGCAGGTCCAAGTGTCATATGTAGAATCCTTGGAATCTGGGGGATCATCGTATATATAAGCCAACTTATCTCTAGCAGTGAGATAGATGGTCACAGCTTGCTTCCACAGAAGAAAATTAGATGAGCCAACCAATTTGATTAAAGTAATATGGATATGAACACCATTCACATGATTCTTAGATTCAGTCATGTTTGGAAAATAACCAAAACAAGAAAGAGAGATATTGGTTTAGAATCTTATTGTTGTAGCAATGGGATATCCTTCCAAAAAAAAAAATTGCTTCTTATCTTTCACTGCTACAGAGGTACAACCTGTAGCACAGGAATGAATACCAACAAAAACTGTTGAATAAGATGAGTTAAAATTACCAGGTAGCGCTGGTGGCTGAACACTGATAGCAAAAAAAAATATTGGGCTGAAGAAGGAATGCTCTTGAACAGAAGCAATGTAATAGAATCACAAAAAAAATTCAGGAATTGTGCATCATTCTCAGAACTGATGAAGAACAAATTCCAAACAAATACCATGTTGAGATCCCATGTTAATCGACTCCATCTTATCGAGGTTTGAGTCTAGAATTCATGAGACAAAATTAGGGAAAGAGAAGAGAAGAGGGAAAACCGAAATAGACTCTCAAACCAGCAACCAAAAACTTGCAGCAGAAGTTTATTAACCTCGCTCTGATACCATGTAACACTGTAAAAGAGAAAACCAAAGAAAGAGACCAATAGAAAGGAAAGAAATCGTGGAGAGGGGGAGAGATTGATTGTTATTATCTCCCCCTATCCCTCTACTATTTATAATCAATTAGGCAGCCCATGTACAACTATCGATAGCCCATATACAGTCAATATACTGCTGTCCATGGACAGTCAATGTACTGCTATCCATGTACAGTCCATATACAGCTGTCCATATACAGCCAATGCACTATTAAGACACACCTAAGACCTAGTCATCATAAGACAAACAAAGGAAAGATTAAAGATTGTAATCTTAACAGTAATAGTACTGAATTGGGATAGCTTGACTAGCAAATCTTGAACAGCTCAACCAGATCGGTTCTTGATCTTGATTTGATCTTGCGAGTTCTTGTGAGAACTTGCGAAATCTTGTGACTTGATCTTGATTTGATCTTGTGAGATCTTTGTTTCCATGGGCTGTTGTTGGATGAACAATAATGCATCAATAGAGGATGAAGTGGAGGGATAAAATAGAAAATATGTTTGATTTGTGAATAAAAAAACTGTTCACATGGTACCTCAAATGTCACTTTTGAAGCTTGAGGTATCCAAAGTGTCCTATTAATAAACATTAGGTACCTCATGTGTAATTTACCCTACAGAATATTATTAATTATATATATGTATATATATTATATCCCATTTCCCATCAAACCCTAAGTACAAAATTGCTAAAACTCTTGCCTCTCAGTCTCACCTCTTACTCTGGCCTCACAATACCTTGCATAAAGCTCCCATTCTGTTTCCAAATGTCCAATGGAACCACATCATAAAAGATCGATAGGACCGTTTGGCTGATTGTTGTCTTGCATTCGAAGATCTTCAACAACTCATCAAGGCACAATCTTGAAGAAGCATAGTTCTTCAAGAAAACTAGAACTGCAATCCTTGATTCTTCAATGGCTTTCAGCAGCTCCAGAGAGATATCTTCTCCTTTACTTAGTTCATTATTGTCTCTGACTGTGAGAATCCCTGCCTTGATCAAAGCGCCGTAGAGGTGGTCGGTGAAGCCCTTACGTGCACCTTCACCGCAGAAGCTCATGAAGGGGAGAGACGAGAGAGTATGAAGAAGAGGTTCCTTCTTGGGTCTTTATTGGATTCACGTATTAGCACAAAAATTGCGTCTAGAGGTGTAGCTCTATTTTGTTTCTGGCGAATTAGGAGAGGTTAAAAGGTGGTAATGAGATTTTGAGAGTTCAACACCAAGGAAGGCAGCCCAGAAGAAATGGTTGATGGATGGTAAAGTTCTCTTGGGTTCCTTTACTTTTGAAACTCATAAAGACACCATGAACGGATGAAGAAGTAGAGGAAGAGTAGTAGATACTTTGAACTTATGAACTAAGGTCATGGTGCCATGGTGCCATGGTGCCATGGTGCTTTCCACCATAGAAAATCCAACTAAGCTGATTAATGGATCAATTAATCAGCTTGTGTGATATGGTGGCTCACATTACCTACCCAACCTCTCTCATGCTTACCTTGTACTTCATTGGTTATATTATTTAGCAACTTCTTGCTCTTTATTATGGATGTTATTGATGGCAACAGCTTTTAATGATTGGCCAGCCTTTGAGGGCATTTTGACATTAACTTGAGCATAGACCTCTTCCCTTACAGGGTCAATCAAGGCCAACCCGGCCTGGCCCAGCCCAATCAAGGCCAATCAAGATGGGCTTTGGCTGGGTGCATGGTTCTAAAACTCGACCGAGACGGATCAAGATCTTGAGTTTCTCGCCTGTCTCAACTAGGTTGAGTCGAGAACTAGGGTCGAAACTGGTTCTCAACCAATTCTCGACTGGTTCTTGACCAGTTTCGACTGGTCTCTACCAGTTTTGAACTGGTCTCGAAAGATCTCGACCAGTTTCGACTGGTCTCCATGTTTTTGAACCAGTTTCGAACTGGTTCAGCTTTTAAAGTATGAATCTCGGTCGAAATCTCGACCGAGAGTCATTTCTTCAGCTTCTTTCTTCTCTTTTCATACTTTCCTCCACTGTTTCTTCTCCAAATTTCTTTTAGGGTTCGATTTTGAGCTGTTCTTTCCAAATCTTGCCAAGATTTAGTTGTTGGAGGCTCCATTTCACCAAATCTCTCCACCAAACAAAAACCCCTCCCTTCCTTTTTATGTCTCTATTTAATTTATTTTATTTTTTATGTTTTATTTTAAATTTTTTTTTTCTTTTTTTACAAGTCAATGATAAAAGATAGAGATGATTGTCTCTCTCTTTCTCTCTTATGTCTTGTAGTATTTTGTGATTCCTAGAGAATTGTTTAGCAAGTGTTAAAGGAAGATAGTTTGTGAGGGTAGATGTGGTGCTTTGTGTTCTTTTAATTTGTTTTCCTTAAATTTGGGGATGAATGAGTTCTCTCCTAAAAGTGAGTTCTTTTGTAAAAGAACCCTAAAAGATATTGTAATAAATTAAGCTTAAATAATATATAACTAAATGGAGATTCAAATTATTTCTTTCTCCTCTTTCATTTTTCTAATTTAAGTGGATTCAATGGAATTTGTAAGTATAGTATAAAATTTTAAAAAAATATGCCTATATTGTTTTCCTCACTTAACTACGCCTACTACAAATCCAAAAACACAAAGGCGATGAATAAATGTAATAATTTTTATTAAAAAATCAGATTATTTATTTATTTTCCATTGAAACAAGTGGAACACGTGTTGTTGATGTGGTTAGGAAGAACATGTCTTTAGGGTCAAATTTGAGATATTATGGAGAGATTCCACCAATGAGGGAAAAGAGTTGTTGCCAAATCAATGAATTCTTCTGAATTTATATCCACAAAACACCACATTGAAAAGTTCACATTTTTTTTAATTTTCAAATTTGCTTCATATACAAATGAAAATTTTGTTTATGATTCAATATACTTTGGTCAAATATGGCCTATAATTTTTGACAAAATATCAGTTTGTATTTGAAATTTTGACTGACATTTCAGAATAATGTAATGTTTTTAATATATAAGAACAGGGAATCATATATATTAAACTTTTGAATGATTGTTCCAAAAAAAAAAATATCTGCAACCTGATCCTGATATTGAAATTGATAGCATGTCCACAAGCTTTGGAGGACTGAGCATTAAGGGTAGCAGTGGACAAGAGTATGGGTAGTGGAGTGCTCATGGATTTGGCACCACTTCAGCGTACGGTTCTTATTCCGGTGATGATGACCGCATGATGGGAAGTGCACATGATTATTCCGCTGATGCTAGTAATGCTACTTCACAGACTGGCTCCAACTTTGAGGACAGTCTCTTTTCAGTCCCGAATTTGCAGAGAACCACGCCCCCACACCAGCCAGTATATGCTCACTTTACTCCACATTATAGTGAATTGTATCCAAGGTTAAGTATCTTTAGAAACTTCCCGGATCATGTGTATGATAAATATGTGGAAGACTACCAGACCTTCTATAGCCGGAGGATGTCGTGGCAGGACTTTGTTTATTAGACCGAAATATATTTTCTTCGGCAAAGTCAATCTGACCAGATGGAACCTGCACACCGCTCTACATATGATTAGACATTGAGATGGACTGATGAGAAGGTATTATTTCACTTTGAGTATTTAAGTCTTTCATATAATGAGCACTTGTGAGTTATGTCATTTTGTGGGATTTATGATTTATGAATGTATGATTTTTCGACAATGTGATTACTTTTTATGCTTCAAATGTGTTTATATATATATATTAAATTAGTATTTTCCTGTAATATATAGCCTTAAAATGGCCTTAAAATGGCCTTAAAACACCAAAAAATGGCTTAAAACCATAAAAAAAATTTTAAAAAAAAAAAAACCTGTTGAAACTCCCATTTTTACCTTTTGGGAGTTTCGTAAGATTCTCGCCTGAGATCTCGGTAATCTCGGTTTTCTCAAGGGTTAAGACACCCTCGAGATCCAAGATTTTGAAACTTCGCTGGGTGAGCCCAGTAGGGTATGGCCTGGGTTGAGGTTTTTAGGCCAGGAGTCACAGCCAGGGCGGGCCTTAGCCAATCTAAGGGGATCCAGGGTTGGTGTTGGGGTTTGGAAAAGCCTGGCCCAACCCGGCCTGTTGCAGCTGTAGCTACAAGGTCAGGAAGATGTGACACCTAGCCCGCACACGCAGGCCAGGTAGCTACTGCACCCAGCCTCGGGGATGCACACGCATGCTGCAGCACCTTGATTGTTTCAAAAAAACTGGCTAAGGCATTGAACGCTTATCAAGTGTTCGATGATTTGCAGCAATAAAGAGCAAAAAAACACAGCTCTCGGGAAGTGTTTTGTTAACTCAAGGGTTTATGTGTAAATTTTAAAAATTGTAACGGGTCAAAAGAAAAGGACGTAAGGCAAAGAGAGCTTAGAGTTATTTTGAAAACATCAAAAGATCTTCATCAGATGGCTCTACTAAAGCCACAAAGTTTAGATGCTGATCGTGGCTAAAGAAAGGCATGAACTCCGATGGAATAGATTCCATCGTCAAGCAATCCTATTGGCCGGTGTAGGGATTCCTACTTACACGGCGCTGCACGTCAGAGCTGCTCTGATCAAGTGTGTCGCGCATACAGTTTGCGGCCGCATTGATTCGGATGAAACGCCCTGAGATCTCCCGCCCATCGTTGACATGGGCGATGAAATTGAACGGCCACAATCTATCCTCCAATTTCAGACTGATCGAACAGTTGAGATTCGGCCCGACCAAGCAGACCAACAAGAATTTGAAATGTGGTTTGACCACTGACCATGTGACATGCGGATCAATACGATAGCGCTGATTCGGTGTTCTATAACGAAACAGTGCCCTGAGATTCCATTTGGGATTTTTTAATTAGAAGACCTTCCAAAGGCCATAACTTTCTCATTTTAAACCAAATAGGACGGTTCAAGTTGGGTTCTCTTTGTTTTTGAGCTCTACATGCTGAAATGAAAAGATAAAGTATAAAGAAAGCCAGAGCGTAAATTAAAACAGAGAAATAAGGATTTAGAGCTTTGTGTGTGTGTGCATTCAATCATCTCCACCAACGTACCTTGAATACTTATGTTTGTTTGAAGCTTGAGAAAGGTGTGGTATGTCTCCATTAACATATTTGAGTGGTTCAATGCTTTATTGAAAAAAAAAGGTTGGCTTTCACTTAAAGATTCAAGTTCTCCCACTTGAAGGAAATGTTGAAGATTCCAGCGAGCTATTGGGGACTCCAGAGACTTCTCTAGAATACCAAGTGTAAGACCTGCATCCCGAAATCCGGTACTGATTTGGACTTTTCTGTAGCAGGTCTATCCACCTCATCCCCAACGGAAACCGAGCTAGAGTAAGAGCTCGAGCCTCGATAAGGTAACAATTTACCCTAACATCCTCAGCATGAAAATCCGAGTGAGAACGTATAAGAACCCTAGAAAGAAGCTCTGGGAATACCTGAGTCAAAAATTATTTCAAATGATGGTGAAACTAGCATTTTTAGCTAGAGCGGCTGCTGAGGGCGGCTGCCTGTGCAACCAGTTGTCTACTGCTGGTTCAACTACGAATTTACAATTTAAGTTGCTAAATTCTCTCTCCTAAGCCTATAAATAGAGGGGGCAACTACTTAATTCATTTTCTCTTGTTGTTGCTAACAGAGAGAGAGAGAGAGAAGAGAAAACCTCCAAAGCTGGAAGAAGCCCTCCAAGCTAAAGTCTTCTTCAATCTTCAAGCCTTCAAGGACTCAAGCACAAGAACTGGAGCCCTAGGTCACCATCCAACAAGTAGGTTCTTCTTCTAACCCTCTCTAAGTAAATGGATAATTAAATTGAACAAGGATGAGCTTGATCATGTATGCAAGGTTGTGAGGGACCTCCTCACAACCAATGATGATGAATGCATGCTAGAATTGAAAAATAAGAACAAGGATTTAGTGAATGTTCTTCAATTAGACCAAGAACCCATTAATGGTGCTTGAAGAACACCCACCACAATGTTCTACCATAAATCTGAGATGATGATCTCAATGGTGTCTTAAATGTCCTCCCAAGAATGGGAATATACCATAGGGAGGCTTAGGGAAAGAATCCCTAGCTCAATCCTCATGTTCCACCTTTAAATCTTGAGTTGCAGAATCGAGCGGACGCTTAATCTGGCAGCCCGAGCTTCCAGCTCATAGTTGGCGGTTAATAATTTGTTAAATAGGACAATCGGGAGTTAAGCGGTCGCTCAGGGCGGCTGCATGAGCAGCCGGTTATGAGCAAACAGTTAAAATTCAACACTTAGTAAAAATGGGTTAGAACTCGAGCGGTCGCTCTGACAGTTGCCAGTGCAACCAGTCAAGTGCAGCAGGAAAACACCCGAAGGCTCTGAATCACAATCAAACCAAGAGCGGTTGCTCCGACCGGTCGCTCAACCAGCCGGTTTAGTCTGTTTGATTCAGAATGAGATAGCTTTCATATAGAGCCTAACCATTTGGACTCACTACCATTCTCGGACTCTAGAATGGAATTATTGGGACTTGTGCAAAATATAATAAATAATTAACAATTATCTATTGATATAATTAATTGGAAATCAATGTAGGAATTTTAGGAAGAAGCTTGCATCTACTAAGCTTCGGATTGTGTACTCACACTCAAGTGAGGGAGTCGAAACCGTTTCTTTTAAATGTTTATGATGTTGCCTGCCTATGCTGCATATTGTTTGTTATTTAACATGCCGTGTTTTATTGTGATATCTACTCATGCATTTGCATTAAAACTATTATTGTGATGATGAGTATTGATGTTTGTTTAGCTTGTGTGGCACCCAATATCAACGGATTGGTACTAAGTTGGCCATGTGGACCCCGCTTTGCATAGCGAGCATCCTAGTGGGAACACGATGCCCAATGGACTAGAATCAGGGTATCTATTGGGATGCAGCCTTGATATTTGTAATGGCAAGTAGAATTGTATGTGATTAGGATTTAACACTATGAACTAAACCCTTGCCAATAAGGGGTTATGTATTAGCTAGGCCCGAGAGTACAAAGGCATGATCATGGATGCGGTACCCCTCTTTGTGACAAAGTGTGTTGGGCGGGCAAGCCGGGCATAGATTGTAACCTTCCCTATGGTTTGATGTCTATACAGATCAGACCATGGGATGAGTTGAGGTCTGGGACCGGGATGTCCGAATGGGGCCTATGTGGAGGGATGACGGCACACCTGGTCTTGGACTAAGCGTTGATGTCTCATCTTTGTGGTGGTGGTGGTTTTTTTTTTTTTTTTGGGGGGGGCTGCGTTATAAGGCTGTGGGTTGGGTCTTACTTGCAGGCCCCACAGTCAAAGTTCGTGGGCATGGTCTTGTTGCCTTATTTCGTACATGAGTTGGATCCACGACATACTATGGTAAATCTCGAGAAGGCACTATCAGTTATTACACTAGACCTAATTAACCTGTACATAATTCATTCATTAAGCATGACTGCTTGCTTGACTTTCTCAGTGAGCTTAGTTGAAGCTCACCCTTGATAGCGATGTTGGTTTTTCAGATTCTGATGCAGATTGCTTTACCGTGGCGAAACCCAATGGTCACTAGACTCATTACAGACTACCCTATGGGTGCGAAGGATCTAGTAGGTGATTCCCATGGCGGTGACTGCGAGTGCAGCGTGTGTTTACGGCACTTAGTGTGTATGTCTTGATTCTATCTTTTGAGGACATGTTGTCCATAATCTGACTTTTGACGTATTTTGTATATGTGGATATAGTTTTATTATGTCTTGAGTACTGTATGGTTCAAGGATAATTCTTGTAATATTTATCTATTACTTAGAAGCATTAGTTACCTTAACATTGATCTTATTAAGTCTTCCATTGCTATCTTTTATTTACTATGATTGTGATGGTTATTTATGTCTGTGGAATGTGATGATGGTTTGTGTTGCACAGCATTTGCAAGATCTTGGGTAGTATAGATCAGTGGTAAGCGATCTAGTCACATCCCCAATGTCTCGGGATTGGAGTGTGACAAGCGTTGGTATCAAAGCATATAAGCTCTGTTATCATAGGCCGCCTATTCCAGACATATTAACCATTGGTCAAGTAAACAGATGCATAGGTTAATTAAAAGCTTTATATGGACAAACCTAATAGTAATAGAACATTTCCTTAGATAGATGTCAAACCACATTATACCACATTATTACAATTAAACAAGACAATAAGACATGTAATAAGGACAAAAATGTCTTTTCATTGACTTTTGAAGTATTCAATAGAAGGCTGGGTATAGTGCACAAGTCGGACGATTACCCCAAAAACATCAAAGACGAAATGCATGATAAAGAAAGGAAAACATAAAGACAACGATACATAGGGAACATCTTGTGCAACCTCTAATGCTGTGAAGGAGCATCATTTTGGCTCTCAATACGGGCCCGAGTTTGACTCAAAGAGCACCGAGTAACTCGTGCTCCTTCTGTGAGACCCGCCCTTAATAATCCTTATTACTACGAGTCTTCCCACCATCAAACCCCGGAATCGAAAGAGCTACGACTAAACGCTTCTCATTATACCTATCCTTCTATGAGACCCGCCGCTAATAATCCTTATAACTACGAGTCTTCCCACTATCAAACCCCGGAGTCAAAAGAGCTACAACTAAACGCTTCTCATTATACCTAGGTGAGTGTGTATACCCCCTCTTTGAATATGCTTTGGACCCACAAATAAGTTGTGGAGACGACCATGAACCCTGGGGTTCACATATTTAATTGGGACTCCTTGTGCTAAGCAGATCAGCATGAGTAAGCCAAATCAGAAGCAGCACCGGAAGAAGTGCTTCCAGATTCACTTATTCCAATATACTTGGGTCACTTGGTTATGTTGGCTTCACAAACCTGTTTGGCCAACTATAAGTAGTGGGATGAGCTCCTAACTCGTCCCAGTTGCTTCATACATGGACTGGCCCTTACATTGAAGACTGTGAGCTCTCCTTCTCCATACCTCTCCATCTTCCTCTTCTCCAACCTCCAACAACCATTGGAGGGGGGATTGTGCATTGAAGAAGACTCCAAGACAGGAACCTATGACAAGAATAACTACCCCTTCGAACTCCAACTAGTACAATACTAACATCATCGTGGAAGAAAAACATTCATGGTAGGGATTGCTACATAAGTAGTTGGTTATGAGCTACCGGTTAACATTCAACACTTGGTAAAAATGGGTTAGAACTCGAGCGATCACTATGACTGGTCGCCCATACAACCGGTCAAGAGCAGCCGGAAATCGTCCGAGAGTCAGTCTTATACTGAGCAGTCGCTCTAACTGGTCACCCATGCAACCGATCAGGTGCAGCAGGAAAACACCCAAAGGCTCTGAATCACAGTCAAAACCGCTCCAACCGATTGCCCGACCAGCTTGTTCAGTCTATTTGATTTGGAATGAGATAGCTTTCATCTAGAACCTAACCATTTCGACTCACTACCATCCTAGGACTCTAGATTGGGATTATTAGGACTTGTGCAAAACATAATAATAAATAATTAACAATTATTTATTAATGAAATTAATAGGAAATCAACATCGGAATTTCGGGAAGAAAATTGAATCTACTAAGCTTTGGATTGTGTATTCACACTCAAGGTAAGGGAGTCAGGACCCCTTTCTTTTAAATATTTATGATGTTGCCTGCCTATGCTGCATATTGCTTGTTATTTAACATGACATGTATTTTTGTGATATCTGCTCATGCATTTGCATAAAAACTACTATTGTGTGATGATGATTACTGATGTTTGTTTAAACTGTGTGGCATCCAATACTGATGGACTGGTAGTGTGGACCCCACTTTGTATAGCCAGCATTCTAGTGGGAACACAATGTCCAATGGACTAAAATTGGGTATCTGCTGGGGTACGGCCTTGATATTTGTAACGGCATGTAGAATTGTATGCGATTAGGATTTAACACCATGAACTGAACCCTTGTCAATAGGGGATTATGTATTAGCTAGCCCAAGAGTACAAAAGCATGATCATGGGCACGGTATCCCTCCTCAAGACGGACTGTGCTGGGTAGGCGAGCCAGATATGGATTCGACCTTCCCTATGGTTTGATGTCTAGGTGGGGGGATACGGACCAGACCATGCAATGAGTCGAGGTCTAGGACAAGACCTATGTGGAGGGATGACGGCACACTTGGCCTTGGACTAAGCATTGGTGTCTCATCTTTGTGGGGGGGCAGGCCCTGCGATCTAGGGCAGTAGGATGGGTTCTGCTTCAGGCCTTGCATTCTAGGGCTATGGGCTGGGTCCTCCTTGTAGGCCCCACAGTCAGAGTTCGTGCGCTGGGCCCTGTTCCTGATGTGGTGCTGCTTCACAGAATTGGTTTCAGAAGGACTCGCTGAACAACATCCAGAATGCAAAGGTCGATGGGAATGAGTGGGGATCTATTTGTATATGATGATTCTATCACATAATATTCTTATGCTTGTAACTATAAACCAGAGGACTGACTGATTGTAAAGAACCAGAAAAGAAGTAGATGAAACAATAGAAGAGGGGGAGGGAGAGAGGCCGACCGATCTCAGGTCTAGGGTGTCTCACTCTTGCTGCTTCTCACAGAACACCAACATAAAGCTCATAATGCTCAATTCATTATAATCTGCTTCTCTTTCAGGCTTCACAGCACTTATATAGCCTGACAAGAAACTAAGAAAGGAAAAACTAGAGAGGAGCCCATAGATGGCGTCCCTCTGTTTATTACAGGCAAGTACTAACTAAGGCCATTCCTTATTTAGCTAAGGCCAACTATGGTCATCTTGTTCCTGCGCTGGTGCTGACTTCAAGGTGTATCTGTCATGATCTGGATCTGCATCAACTCCCCCCTTCTTAAAAACATTCGACTCCGTTGAATATAAATTGGCCATATAGTGATCATACAAATCAGGGTTACGATGTTGTAAGTCCTCAGCATGAATCAAAGTGCACTCCGTAGTCAGCCGGTTTGTCCATTTAACTAAGAAGGAACGATAGCCCCCGTGTTGGGAAGTGACCAGCTTATCATCCAATATTGCCTCAATAGTATCATCAAATGAACCTGCAAACAATGGAAGGCGTAGGACTAGTTCCTCATTGCTGTCCACGATGTGGTGACCCGTATAGAGAGTTAGGTCAGCCACATTGAATACCGGACTGATCTTCATATGGGGAGCAACTTAAGTAGATAGGCATTAGACCCAATGCGGCACAGAATTTTGAAAGGACCCATCCACAGAGGACGAAGCTTGGAATTTGTTCCAGGGAGGAGGCGCTCGGCTGCGATACAAACAAAAACCATGTCACCTGGCGTAAATTCGACAAAACGACGATGGTGGTCAATAGCAGTTTTGTAAGCATCGGTACAAATGGCAATATGATGTCGCACATCCGTGTGGACCTCGGTGATGTGACAGATGAACTCATCGGCCTCCACACTGATGCGAACCATAGGGGATCAAGGTAGTAGATTGATGGGACGACGAGGTAGCATGTCAAAGACGATTTCAAGCGGAGTGCGTCCCGTGGTTTGATTAATAGAGCTATTATACGCGAACTCAGCCACATCGAATACTGACGGCCAGGAGGAAGCATGATCCCGAACTAGGCATCTAAGAAGGTTTCCCAAGCTACGATTGACGACCTCTGTTTGGCCGTCCGTCTGAGGATGGAAGGCCATGGAGAAGAGTAGCTTTATATTGGTCTTCAACCACAGTGATTTCCAGAAGTACCTAGTAAACCGTACGTCACAATTTGACACAATTGTTTTAGGAAGCCCATGGAGATATACGACCTCTTTAAAGAATAATTTCGCCACATGACAAGTGTCTGAGGTCTTTCGGCAGGGAATGAAATGTGCCATCTTGGAGAACCTGTCCACCACTACTAAAATGGAGTCATGGCACTCCCTCGTTGGGGGAAGACCCAAAACGAAGTCCATGCTTACATATGCACCCAAGGACTATATGGGATCGGAATAAGGGAGAGTCCCATGTTCTGTTTTGTACCCTTAGCTAATTGACAAATGCGGCACTGTCGGACCACCTGGTGGACATCCTGTTGTAAGTGGGGTCAATAATAGAGGCCTGTTACAAGGGAGAGAGTCTTGTCCTTACCGAAGTGGCCACCCATACCGCCTCCATGTAATTTCCGTATGAGGAAATGCCTTAAGGAGCCCTATGGAATGCACAAGCAAAAACCCCAAGACAGAAAATTATCACGGAGTAGATATTTGGGATCAGTGTCTCCTTGATGGAGGCGGTTATACACGGTGCCAAAATCAGCATTGGATGGGTATTCTGCAATGATGAAATCAAACCCAGTGCTCTGTATGGTGACAGTGTTGGGAGCCAAGACTTTACGATTGAGTGCATCGGCAACCTGGTTCTCCTTTCCTGCTTTATAGCTAATAGCAAAAATGAACTCTTGAAGGTACGCAGTCTACTTTGCGTGCTTGCTATTGATTGATTTCTGTGAATGCAAGTACTTCAGGGCTTCGTGATCAGAGTACAACACGAACTCCTTACCAATTACATAGGGTCGCCAGTGCTCTAGTACCTGTACAATGGCATATAGTTCGATATCATAAGTTGAATATCGTTTCTTGGCCTCATTTAACTTCTCACTATAGAAGGTGACCGGATGATTGGCTTGTGACAACACCCCACCAATGCCGACGTGGGATGCATCTGTGGCTACCTCAAAGATCTCTTCGAAATTTGAGAGGCGCAGAATAGGGGCCTTTGTCATGCGTCTCTTGATCTGGGTGAACGTTGTCGTGGCTGCCTAGGACCACTGAAAATGTCCTTTACCTCCCTTCATGCATTCGGTGATAGGAGACATAATGGTACTGAAATCCTGAATAAAACGGCGATAGAAAGAGGCGAGGCCATGAAAGCCACGAGCCTCTGTCGACGTTTGGGGGATGGGCCAGTCGAGGATGCTTTTGATCTTGTCTGGGTCAGCTTCAACCCCCGCTGATAAGATAATGAATCCTAGAAAAAGAACACGGGGAAGCATGAACGAGCATTTCTTGAGGTTGATGTATAAATTTTTAGCGCAAAGAACGCGCATCACCTGCCTAAGGTGCTCAATATGATCTACAGTGGCTAGGCTATAAATCAAAATGTCGTCAAAATATACCCCCAAAAACTTCCCAATAAAAGGTTGAAGTACCTGGGTCATGAGGCAAATGAATGTGCTTGGAGCATTTGTAAGTCCGAAGGACATGACACTCCACTCAAACAGCCCATCCTATGTTTTAAAGGCCGTTTTCCACTAGTCTCCTGGGCAGATGCGTACTTGGTGATAGCCACTCCTGAGGTCAATCTTGGAGAATATGGGGCGCCACTAAGCATGTCGAGCATATCATCTAGTCGTGGAATAGGGAAGCGGTACTTGACTGTGATCTTATTAATGGCGCGACTGTCTATGCACATCCGCCATGATTAGTCTTTCTTGGGGGTTAACAAAGCGGGAACTGCACAAGGACTCAGGCTCTCCGTAATGTACCCTTTCTGAAGGAGCTCATCCACTTGCCTCTTCAACTCAACGTGCTTAGTCGAGCTGAGCCAATATGTGGGGAGGTTTGGTAGAACTGATCCAGCAACGAGATCAATGGCATGTTGAATATCCCTCATTGGTGGGAGGCCTTCTGGCAATTCCAGTGGCATGGTATCTGCAAAATCTGACAACAATGCTTTGATAGCTGGGGGGTGAGTTGTAGTAGGATTGGAGGAGGGTTTAGTAACGACAAGGGCTATCACCAAGCCCGTCTCGCAGCTAGTACTCAAGAACTCCTTGTGAGAAAGGACCAGGAGACTGGTCTCCGACTGTGCAGGTGACCGCGTCGATTTGGTGTCGAGGCCTTGAAGGAGGCATTGTCGCTTTGCCTAGGCCACTATTAGCTTGTACCTCATGGCTGGCACATTGAGTGGGTTAAAGATTAATGGATTCCCTTTGAAATCAAAGTAAAATTGATTCTTTGTTCCTCCCACTAGCACATTGTTATCGTACATCCAAGGTCGCCTAAGCAATAAATCTGTTAGCACCATTGGTATGATGTCGCACCTCACTGACTCCTCATAATCACCAAACTTAAGAGGGACATGACATTGCTGGTTTACCTCAAGTGTGTCACTGTTGACGAGGGCAACCGTAAAGGGTTGAGGATGGGCGTCCATTGGAAGTTGTCAGTCTAGGATGAAGGCGTGAGAGAAAACGTTCACGTAGCTACCACTGTCGACAATTACTTGGGAAGTCTTGGTACCACTCATCATGACGGTATAAAAGATACAGTGACAGCGCCAATCCTCTCCTTAAGTTTCAGCTATCAAAATTCGGTTGACAACATTGATGCCGAAGGTGTCTGGTGTCATGTCAATGAGTGGTTCCATAATCTCATCTTCTCCGGTAAGGGCCCATTCATCAGTTGTCACTGGGTCAAACACCTGTGTGTTTGGATAGGACTCCATCGCTGCTACAATAGAATTGGATTTGTCTCGCTGAGGATAGAAACAAGCATAGTGTCCTACTTGTCCACAATGACAGCATTTGATAGGACCAGGGGCACCCATGGGAGCTTTCCCTTTATCAGTAGTAGGGAACGATGGAGAAGAGGCAGAGCTACTTGTTGATGTAGTCGTTACTGCCCTACGCGGCTCAGTATATGGAGGGGGTGGAGGTCGTCGGTTTGCCTTGATCAGATCTTCGGCCTCCATTGCTTTCTCGAAACAGTCCTGTAGACTAGCCACATGCATTACACCCATTTTATCCAATATGTCGAGATGTAGTCCGAGACGACAATGTGACAGAACTTGATCTTCCGTGTCCTCAACCCTGGTACAAGCAACAAACCCGTCAAATATATCTAGGTACTCCTCAACGGTCATCGAACCTTGTCGTAACGTGTACATCTGGTCATGTAAACGATGTTGGAAGGTTGAGGGAAGACATTTATCTTTAAGCAGGTCTTTCATGACCTCCTAGGTACGGGGTTCTTGGTGCCTACGGTAAAGCTTAGCTTCGTACGTCCACCAACAGTCGCGGGCGGTACCCATCAACTTGGTCTTGGCTAGTTGCATCTTGCGCTCTTCAGTCAAACGGAACCAATCAAAATAGTCGTCAAGGACACACAACCAGTCATAAAAAATTTGGGCATTGTGATGGCCATTATATTCTTTGAGTTCCAATTTTACCTTATGCCGGTCATCAAGAGGACGATCCTTGCGCTCGATGGGAGCTGTGGCATTGTGGGGAACTCAGAGAGCCCGCCGTGGCTTTGTAGGAGGTTGGCGATTGACAGAGGCCTCTTGAAGCTCGTTGTTCTGGGAGGAAACTTGCTAGACTAAACCGGTGACCTGCATCGATAGTTGTCGGATCATCGCCACTAGCTGCTGGGTGGTGACTTCGGCATCCGGGGGAGGAGGCAGCAAGCTACCTTCTACCATAGCTCTGATACCAAAAATGATGCAGTGCCGCTTCATGGAATTGGTTTTAGAAGGATTCGCTGAACAACATCCAGAATGCGAAGGTCGATGGGAATTAGTGGGGATCTATTTGTATATATCACATAATATTCTAATGCTTGTAATTGTAAACCACAAAGGACTGATTGTAAAGAGTCAGAAAAGAAGTAGATGAAACAATAGAAGAGGGGCGGGAGAGAGGCTGTGTCTCACCCTTGCTGCTTCTCACAGAACACCAACATGAAGCTCATAATGCTCAATTCATCATAATCTGCTTTTCTTTCAGGCTTCACAGCACTTATATAGCCTGACAAGAAACTAAGAAAGGAAAAACTAGAGAGGAGCAGCGTCCCTCTGTTTATTACAGGCAATTACTAACTAGAGAGGAGCACAAAGATGGCAGCCTCTTTTTATTTCAAGTAACTACCAAGCAGAAATAAGGACCAACATAGAAAGGAAAATCTTTCCAGAGTCACCACTGTCCGCTGTATCTTTCCATAGTCACCACTATCCGCTGTCCATTCCTTATTTAGCTAAGGCCAGCTACGGTCTTCTTGCTCCTGATACTTCAAGTTGTATCTATCATGATCTGGATCTGCATCAGTTCCCTTATTCCGTGCATGAGAGTTGGATCCACAATGTACTGTGCTGAATCTTGAGAGGGAACTATCAATTTCATTACACCAGACCTAATTAACTTGTGCATTATTCATTCGTTATTGCATGATTGCTTGCTTGACTTTCTCACTGAGCTTGGTTGAAGCTCACCTCGATATTGATGTTGTTTTTCTTAGATTCTATTAAAGGTTGCTTTAACGTGGTTGAGTTCGTCGACTCCCTAGTGGTTACTACCGACAGCTCTGTGGATGCCGAGGATCTAGCAAGTGATTCCCATGGTGGCAACTGCAAGTGCGGTGTGTGTTTGTTTTGTGTGTTGTTTTATGACACTTAGCACGGATCTCCTGATTCTATCTTTTGAGGACATGTTATCCATGATCTGACTTTTAACGTATTTTGTATATGTGGATATTGTTTAATTATGTCTTGAGTACTGTTATACTGTATGGTTCAAGCATAATTCTTGTAAATATTTATTTATTACAGAATTACTTAGAAGCATCAGTTACCTTAATATTGATCTTACTAAGTCTTCCGCTGTTATCTTTTATTTACTCTAATTGTGATGGTTATTTATATATTTGTGAAATGTGATGATGGTTTGTTGCACAGCATTTGCGAGATCTTGGATAGTTTGGAGGCAGTAAGAAATCCAGTCACATGCCCAAAGTCTCGGGATTGGGGTGTGACACCAGGAATCCACAGAGAAAGGGTTGTAAGATTTCCAACCTTATATGCTGTTAGCGTTAGCGATGTGGGTGACCTATAGCAATGTGGGATCCACTATAGATTTCATATTTATTATTTTAGGATGTTTTCTATTTGATGTAAGTAGTGGATCTGTTTCCACTACATTCTTATCTTTGTTTCCTAAGTTGGTTAGGTCTCCTTTCTTAGTTGGGTTATGTAATTAATGAAGTTTCCGAAATACCATTGTTACTATCTTTTCATTATCAATATAAATAAAAGAGTGTAGGAGGAAGACAATACAATTGATTCTTCTCTCTTCTACCTTTCTTTTATTTCTCTCTCTATTTCGGTTTCATTGGTTCTGGTTATTTCTTTATTGCAAATTGTTACATGGTATCAGAACGGATGCCATTTTGAGAGTCGTCTAAAGTCCTTCGTCATAGTGTGCAGCCACCATTGCTGCTGCTGCTTCTGCCTTTTCATATTTACCCTACCTGCTATTGCTGTCTACTGGTCTGTCTAGATCTGATCTGCTTTGCTCATGATATGATAAAAAAAACTACTACCTTCTATGCCTCTGAGTAGAAGTTCCGTAAGTCGCTATTGAGCGACTGCTTCCACTCTCTTCCTTCAGTTAACCTGATTCTGCTGCTAGATTATTGGTTTCTTATTTGTGGGTGTTCTCATTGAGTGTTCTCCTCCGTTATTTGTCCACATGGAATGTTCAACGTGAGGGTATATATATATATATATATATATATCTACTCCAGTTCATTGAAGAGAGCTCAGCTTGCCTACCTGTTGCTACAACCTTATGATGTCTACCTATTGCATATGATGTTTACCTATGGCATATGATGTCTACCTATTGCATATGATGCAACCTGCTACTGCTTTAAGATCTTCTTCAATGAACTTATTCAATATTTGTTGGTCTTGGCTTCAAGAAGTACTGTTCAAGATTTTTTTTTATTGCTGCCCCTACTACCAGAAGCAACCCCTACTACCTGCACCTGATGCAACCTCTACTACTTAATTCACAATGACCTATACTGTGATCATAGATTAAAATCTCGAGTCTCGAGGTTGTCTCGACCTGGAGAAAAAACAAGATTTTCGAGATCTCGGCGAGAAACTACAAAAAGCCCGAGAAAGGCAAAAAAATGCAGCTTCAAGTCTAAAACGGCCAGGCCTAATACTCCAGGGAAACCCTATTTTAACATATATAAACACATTTAAACCATAATGTTATACTAGTAGAAGATCAAAGAAGGCCACATGAGCCAATAAAATTATATAGGAGAAAGTAAACATAATAGCACTTAATTAGTTAATTGTCATAGTCAAAAAATCCAAAGTAGTCAAGTAAACCATACAATCATAATTCATATATTATGTCAAGACCAGTCGAGAAGTAGTCGAAAATATCGAGAAATGGTCGAGAAATGGTAAAAAAATGTCAAGAAATGGTCGAAAATGTCGAGAAATGGTTCGAGTTAGTCGAGACCGATCGAGTTGGTCGAGACACAGTTTTGAGGGGGTGTCTCGTCTCGACCCCCTTGAGATCTTTGAGAAAACCGAGATCTCACCGATATTTTGAACTATGACTGTGATGCTATTGCTACTTGGTTCACAGTAACCTATATTGTGTTGCTCTACTACAACTGTTGCTGCTACTACCTAGTTCACATTGACCTATACGGTACTGCTACTACTACTGCTACTACTACTGCTGCTACTACTACTGCTACTACTGCTGCTGATGCTACTATATTGTTCCAAACTAATGCTCTTACATTCCCCCATGCTCCAGCTTGAGGAGGTTGTTAGCGTTAGCGATGTGGGTGACCTATAGTGATGTAGGATCCACTATAGATTTTATATATAGTATTTTAGGATGTTTTCTATTTGATGTAAGTAGTGGATCTGTTTCCACGACAGTCTTATCTTTTGTTTCCTAAGTTGGTTAGGTTTCCTTTCTTAGTTGGGTTATGTAATTAGAAAAGTTTCCTAAATACCATTGTTACTATCTTTTCATTATCAATATAAATAAAGGAGTGTAGGAGGAAGACAATACAATTAATTCTTCCCTCTTCTACCTTTCTTCTATTTCTCTCTCTATTTTGGTTTCAGGTTTTGATTATTTCTTTATTGCAAATTGTTACATATGCATTGTTTGATTCCTATATCAGTTTTATACCAGAGATAGGTTGTATCATCTGAATACCTAGCTAACCTTTTGTTTAATGGAGGAGCAAGTTATAAGCACATATTGTCTATGTAGTTAAGGTGTTCAATGGGTTCTGGACACTACTAGTTGTATCTACCTGAATACTTAGCGTTAATGTGCCCTCTTGGTTTTATGCCAGGTAAACTAGTGTAGAAGGTCCTTACTATGGTTGCAGCTAGAAGATGAGTATTGAATTAATACAAAGCCCAATTGGGTATTACTCCGTGGACTAGCCTCTCACACACTGTGAAGGTGAATCACGTAAACCCTTGTGTTGTGGATGTTTACTTTTTGTCTTGATGTGGGTGGAATGTATTTGGAGAATGGGATATGGAGATGGCTGGTGATAGTCTCTGTTTTGCACGATGGTTTGTATGTGGCAAAGTAATTAATTAGAAATTGTGGGTACACCAGCTCTTGGCAGCATTCGAGCTTGGAAAGGGAGAATGTTTTCGTGTACATTGATTCACCCCACCCCTCTCAGTGCCAACCAGTGTTCATCACACTAATCAAATGATGCTAATGGATAAACATGACAAAGACACATGAACTCACTTTTCCCCAATCAAGTCTCCTGGATTGGCAGAAGCTTAACCATTGTTTACATCCCATTGAACTGATAGAAACATGAGTATCCAGAGTACATAAAGTATAAAGAGTATCTTCAAGGACAGCTATAACTATTTTATTATCCCCAAAAATTAGTACTTTTGTAATTATTTAACAGAATACTGACTAAAACTCATGGTGATCTGTCAATTCATGCTCAATTAATGAAAGACTACTTCAACTCACCTCCGCATCAAAACCCAAATGGAGATGCATGAATGATTCACATTGTGGTGTCTTTTTAATTCTGTCCTTGTATGACTTTGGAAGGGCTTCTTCAGGTAGCATATTTAAAGTGTCCCACATGGATGCATTGCTAACCACAGCCTTCTTAGCACGGACAAACTGCAAAATATATGTTGATATGTTAAGATAAGATTCGAAAATACAGCTCAATATCCATCAGTTGAGGCTTTTCTATCACTTAGGGTGTGTTTGGAAGGCAAGAAAAGAAACTTAAAAACATAATAAGACAAAAGTGATGATGAAAAATATGATAAATTTATGAGTCTATCTCTCTCCTCAATTTCAAATTTTTTTCTTTTATTTCTTTTCTTGCCTTCCAAAAATAGCCTTAGGTTACTTTACCTGACCAGTTCTTAGTTTTACTCCAACAGCCCGACCATTTTCAACAACAATCTTTTCAACATGAGTTCCTAAGGAAAGCCTTCCGCCAAATTTTTTCAACCCCCGCACAAGAGCATCAACAACTGCCCCGCTCCCATGAATAGGGTATTCAAGCGTACAACCTGGTTTGTACCATTCAGCAAACATGTACACCTGGAAAGTGGGAATCAAAAAAATTTATGGTGAAAATGGGAAATTGTTATTGTAAACAAAAAAAATGCCCATGAATGAAATATTCTGTCCGAGGAAAGAAAAATAATGGCTAAATCTGAAGGTCCTAGAAGGCCAGCAACACAGCTGGTAAGGGCCTTGGCTGGTTGTAGCCAGATCAGTGGATCGATTCCGCGTTCCGCCTTCACCTAGTGGATATTGGTTTTTTTTTTTTTTTTTTTTTTTTTTTTTTTTGCAGGAGGGGTGGGATATATCTATATATAGTGTGTTCCTACTCTTAAAAAAAGAAAAGGAAAAAAATAAAAATTATGGATATTAATGTAAATGAAAATCGAGACGTAATTCTTTTCATTCCCCTACCACTCTGTGCATTCGATTCATAAGGTTTTGGGTTGGGTCGATTTTTTTCTTGTTCCTGTGAGAATTTCAGCCTCTGGTTTTATTATACAAACTGCCCCACATGGGGCTCAGGGAGCAGGTTGCGCTTAGCTTGTTATTAACTTTGTTTTTCACACACTGATCCTACTTTGCTGCACATTGCCTGATTTTACCATTTTAAAACTTCAATGAAACCTTCAGATGGGCTACTGTGAGAAGTAAGATTTGATGTGGCCATTTTAATTGTTGTCACTGTCATCCAGGTTTGTGTCTGAAAATAGAATGGAGGGTCTTATTTCTAAAAACCTTTGTTAGACCTAAGTACCTAACATCGTTAGTAAATATCTCAGATCCAACCATTTTATTTTATTTAACTAAAATATTTGACAACAGTCAGTCTCTTATTCCAAAACAATAATTGCTTTTGCTAAGCCAATAAGCAGAAATGATCTTTTCTCAAGAAACGCAAAAGCCCTTTTGCTTTACCTACAACAAATAAAGATACGTAGGGTAAACACAAAATTTAGTTAAAAGTAAATTATCTAGATCAGCAGTTGACTCACTCATTCTGCTGTTTCTTTCTTTTTAGTTCTATTTATATGTTGAATCAGAGAGAATGGGAGAGAATTAGTTTCCTCCCATCATCCCAGCTTTATTTATAATGAATAATAAGAGAGATTATAAACTAACAGGAACTCTAGAGTGACTAGGAGTCCCAGTATCTAAGGAAAGGAAATAAAGGAAAATAAAATATAAAATATAAAATTACAATTATGCCACTATATAATTCGACACCCCCCCTCAAGTTGGTGCATATATATCATGCATACCCAACTTGGATAATACCATGTGAAATGGTCTCCCAAGTAAATCTTTAGTGAAAATGTCTACCAGCTGATCCTCTAACCTGACAAATGGAATTTGAATCAGACCACTTTCTAACTTTTCTTTGATGAAGTGACGATTTACCTCAACATGCTTAGTCCTATCATGCTGAACTGGATCATGAGTGTAACAAAACTACACAACCTCAAACACAAAACCATAAAAGCAAAGAATGAAGAAGAGAGAAGAAGAAATTAGAAAAAAAAGAAGTGGAGAGCAGATCACGAAAACAACAAGGTGCAGTAGTCGAGATCAATAGCTCTCTCTGCAGTCCATACCCTTATATTTATAAGCAAAACTGAATCCATTACATAAGGAAGTCTCTATAAACAGAGAGACTAAAATAAGAAAATAAAAATACAAGGAAATAAGGAAACTAAATAACAAAGAATAAGGAAACTAAATAATAGAGAAAAAGGAAAGAAGGAAGCCAGTCAATGTCACTGGCGCTAATTATCGCCAGTGACACTGCTGGTCCTTAATTGTTAACTTTAACACCCTCCCTTAAGCTTGGAGTATACAGACCACCCAATCCAAGCTTGTAATAGTTCAGCTGATACGCTGGTCCAATTCTATATCTGATTTCTATTTTGCTAATGGTATAATCCATCATACCAATTGTGCCTATACCCCTCAACAGAATGGGGTTACTGAATGCAAAAATAGGCATCTTCTGGATATTGTCAGGTCTCTAATGTTTTAAATGAATGTCCCTCAGTTTTATTGGTGTGATGTTGTCTTGACTGCTTATTTTCTCATAAATCGTATGCCTTCTGTTTTACACGACAAAATCCCATTCCGTCTTCTTTATCCGAACACTCCTTTGTTTCTTGTTCATCCTAGAGTCTTTGGTAGCACATGCTTTGTTTATTTTATGCATCCTAAATTAAGAAAACTTTTCCCCCGTTTTCTAAAGTGTTTCGATCCTACTACCAAACATCACTATGCCAGTCCTAATGTTACCTTTTTCAAAGACAAGCCATACTATCAAGTTTCGGTGCCATTTCCTTCACCTCCATCTGAACCGCCGATTCCTTTAGTGCCTACCATACCTAATGATCTCGAACCACAAACTAACCACACCTTACCATCTGAACCACAAACTGACCCTCCACCTCTCCTTCAGGTTTATACATGACGTCAAACCAATGGCTCCAACTACTACTGCATAAGCTGCTCCGCCAACTACTATTCCTGATCCTGAGGTCTCTTCTGATCTCTCTATTGCTCTACATAAAGGTACTCGTACTCGTAAAAGTACTTTTCCTATTGAGCATTTTGTTTCCACAGCCCATCTCCCTCGTTGTCACCAAAATTTGGTTCACTCGTTATCTACTACTATTGTTCCAACTACCCTTTCCCAAGTCTTGTCCCATCCAGGGTGGAAGGCAGCTATGGATGCCTTATTGGCACGCCAAATATGGACACTTGTGGATTTTCTTGTAGGTCGTTCAGTGGTTCGTTGCCTATAGGTTTATACAGTGAAGCATAATTTTGATGGAACTCTTGACAGACTAAAGGCTAGACTGGTTGCCAAAGGATTCACTCAGTCTTATGGGGTGGATTATTTTGAGACATTTTATCCTATTGCTCGTCTCAACTTGGTTCGTGTTATTGTTTCTTTGGCTGTAAATCTAGATTGGCCTCTTTATCAGATGGATGTTTAGAATGCCTTCTTGCATGGTGACCTACACGAGAAAGTCTACATGGACCAACCTCCAGGGTATGTTGCTCAAGGAGGGAACTCAACTAAGGTATGCAAATTGCTTAAAGCAATTCATGGATTAAAACAATCTCCTCGTGTGTGCTTTGATAAGTTCAACATTGTTATTATAGATTTTGGCTTTGTTACATCTTGCTCTGATACCATGTAACAAAACCACACAACCTCAAACACAAAACCAAAAAAGCAAAGAATGAAGAAGAGAGAAGAAGAAGAAGAAGAAGAAGAAGTGGAGAGCAGATCACGAAAACAGCAAGGTGCTGTAGCTGAGATCAATAGCTCTCTCTGCAATCCATACCCTTGTATTTATAAGCAAAACTAAATGCATTACATAAAGAAGTCTCTATAAACAGAGAGACTAAAACAAGAAAGAAAATACAAGGAAATAAGGAAACTGAATAACAAAGAATAAGGAAACTAAATAATAGAAAAAAAGGAAAGAAGAAAGCCAGTCAATGTCACTGGCACTAATTACCGCCAACAACACTACTGGTCGTTAATTGTTAACGTTAACAATGAGCAATGCTGATGGCTGCTTTATTGCCACAAAACAGCGTCACAAATTGAAGACACTTAACTTTCAAGTCTCCAAGTAGGCCCTTCAACCACAATAGTTCACATATTCCCTGAGCCATTGCTCAAAATTCTGTTTCTGCACTGAAACGGGCCACTACATTCTGCTTCTTGCTGCGCCAAGTGACCAAATTTCCACCCATAAAAGTATAATATCCTGAGATTGATTTCCTATCTGGATTACTTACCCAGCCAACATTAGTATAAGCCTCTATTCTGAGATGATCATGTGGTGACAATAGGATCCCTTTCCCTAGAGCAGCCTTTAGATAGTATAGAATCCTATAAACTGCCACCATATATGATGTATAGGGATCATGCATAAATTGGCTCACCAAACTCACTGCAAATGCAATATCGGGCTTGGTATGTAATAAAAAGATCCGCTTTCCAATTAACCGTTGATACCTACCTTTATCTGTCGGTGTTCTTTCTTTTTCCCTGAGCTTAGTATTAGGATCCAGAGGAGTATCACATGGGCGACACCCTAATAAGCATGTTTCTGAAAGGAGATCAAGGACATACTTTCTTTGAGAGAGAACGATGTCCTTTGTAAAACGAGCAACCTCAATCCCAAGAAAATACTTGAGTTTTCCAATATCCTTGATTTTAAACTCCTTCCCCAAGAATGACTTCAATCTTTTAATTTTATCATCATTATTTCCAGTAACAACAATATCATCCACATATACAAGAAGGGAGTGAAGACACCTGAGTTATGCTTGATAAATAAAATATGATCAGCATTACTCTGCACATAACCAAATGCTATCATAGCTTTATGAAATCTACCAAACCATGCTCTAAGGACTATTTAAGTCCATAAAGAGAGTGTTTCAACTTGCATACCTTTCCATCTGTTCTTGCATCTGTAAAACTAGGTGGATAATCCATATAGACTTCTTCTGTGAGTTCCCCATGAAAGAATGCATTCTTCACATAAAGTTGTTAAAGATCTCAATTATGATGCACTGCACATGCCAAGAGAACCCAAACTGTTGTCATCTTGGCTACTGGGGCAAAAGTTTCTTGGTAATCTACCCCATATGTCTGGGTAAATCCATGGGCAACCAACCTTGCCTTATATCGATCCACTGTGCCATTAATTTTCTGCTTAACTATGTAGACCCACTTGCACCCTACTGGTCTCTTCCCCGTTGGGAGAGGAACAAGATCCCATGTATCATTTTTCTTCTAGACTTTCATCTCCTCCATCATTACAGCTTTCCAGCGTTCATCTGTAATTGCATCTTGCCATTTCTGAGGAATAGAAACAGAGGAAAGTGAGGATACAAAAGCACGGAAGGAAAGAGATAAAGAATTATATGAAACAAAATTGGGAATTGGGTGAAGTGTACAAGACCTAGTACCTTTCCAAATGGCAATGGGTAAATCAGAATCAGAAGGAGGAAGTTTCATACCAAGTGAAAGCTCAGTCTCTGAATCCAAGGCTGACGAAGGGACATGTGAAGTTGCGTTGATGGTATTGGTCCTTCCATGCTTGCTTTTGGCACAGTTGCGGCTGTAAACTTGCAGAGGTTTAGCATTAGGACTGGTTGTAGGAATATGTGTAGGTGTAGGTGTAGAAGGTGGTATTGTATCCTGGTGTGACTGGTCTAATGCTGATTCTGTCTCTGGAACATACGAAACCGGAACCGGGTCCGTGACTCTCTCTTGGACTCGAACCAGTTCCTCTGGCACATCTTCAAACATAGGTACATCTTCAATTTCAGCACTATCCTTAACACTATCCTACTCCCCCTGAAGATGTAATGGGTAATACATCAAATGCTCATGAAAGAGAAAATCTCAAGTAATAAAAGTCTTCCGAGAAGGAGAATGGTAGCACTTATAGCCCTTTTATGTGGCAGGGTAGCCAATGAAAATACACCGGAGCCCCCTGGGATCAAGTTTGCCAGGAGATTGATGATTGCAAGCATAACAAATACAACCAAAAATCTTCGGCGGTAACACAAAGGAAGTATTGCCAAGAAGTAGATCCAAAGAGACTTTGTTGTTGAGAATTCTTGAAGGGAACCGATTGATAAGAGATGCGACAATCATAACAGTAGCACTCCAAAAACTTGCTAGAACATGGCCGTCAAACATGAGAGCTCTGGCGGTCTAAAGAAGGTGACCATTCTTTCTTTCAGCAATCCCATTTTGAGCAGGTGTGTCAACACAATTCGTTTGATGGATGATGCCATTGTCGGACAAATATTGTTGAAATATGCCATCAAGAAATTCTTTTCTGTTGTCACTGCGAAATACCTTCAGCTTAGCCTGGAATTGAGTCCTTATCATGTTGTGGAACTGGCGAAAGCATTGAAACACATCACTTTTATTATGCACAAGATAAACCCAGGTAGTCCGCGAATAACAATCAATAAAAGTGACAAACCAACGACGACTAGAAATAAAGGAAGTCCTAGCAGGACCCCATACATCAGAATGTACTAAATCAAAAACACCACTGCTTCTATTAAATGAAGGAGAATTAGTTATACGAGCCTACTTAGCCAAAACATAGGCTTCACATAATAACTCGTTTTTATTACAATGCTTAAAAAAAGAGGGAAACAACTGAGACAAAACTACTGAAGATGGGTGACCAATGCGCCTGTGCCACTGCTGGAGAGTACTGACGGCGGAGTAAAGGTGATGTGGAGTAATCGGTGATAAAAGTGATGTGGGTGTTGAAGGACCATCATCAAGCAAGTAGAAGACCATCATGCAATCTACCATGTTCAATCGTCTTCCCGCTCACCAGATCCTGAATTACACACGAGGAAGGAAAAAAGGTCACTTTACAGTTAAGAGATTCAGTAAAATTACTAATAGATAACAAATTTGTAGAGAAACTAGGAACATGAAGAACAAACTGTAAAGTAAGGTAGATGAGTAGCAGATGATTTTCTTTCTAGATATAAGAGAGAGAGACCCATCTGCTACTAGGACTATATCTTTCCCATTTGAGGGAGAGTACAAATAGAATGAGCTGGCTAAACCAGTCATGTGATCAGTGGCACCAATGTCCATAACCCAAGGGCCAGGGACAACAGATGCACAATGACCCTCATGAGAAATACCTGACTGAACAAAGTAAGAACCTGGAGTGGCAAACGATGATGTGGGAACGGTAGCAGCTACAGTAGATGACCTGAAAAGGTTTCTGAGTGCCTGAAGATCATCTATTAAAAGCATGGGTAGGGTCCCAGTAGGAGGGCAAGTTTCTGTCTGATTAGCTTGAGGTGCCTAGAAATTCTTGAATCTCTGCAGTCCCTTCTCAGGCCTCTTGGCCTCAAAATCAATTGGTTTGCCATGCAATTTCCAACAAGTTTCTTTAGTATGGCGCTCTTTACCACAATATTCACACCGAACTGGTTTGGAGAAAGTAGGGCCACTTGGCTGGGTGGTTTGGAGAGTTGACCTTTCTACTGGAAGAAGAGGCATCATGGATGTATGGCACATATCCTCAGACTGAACCAAAGCATAAGCCTACTCTAAAGAGGGTAATGGCTCTCTACTAAGGATTTGAGCATGAATCTGATCAAACTCAACATCGAGTCCAGCCAAAAAATTATATACCCAAAGTTTGTCTTTGACAAGTTTCATAGCAGCAACATTAGTAGAACACACAGCAGTAAAGGTATCATAGTAATCCAATTCCTGCCACAAACTGCAGAGCTCAGAGTAATATTGGGACACAGTAATATCCCATTGCTTAGTTGCACTAATCTTCACATGAAGATCATGAATCAAGGAGTAGTTCCCAACCTGTGAATAAGTCTCCTTGGCAGCCTTCCAAATTTCAGTAGCATCAGGTAACAAGACATACCCGTGCCCAATCTTAGGTTCCAAATCCACTTAAATATGCCATTACAATAGAGTTCTCAGATGCCCATTTGTCATAAAGTCTATTAATAAGGGCAGGTGCCTTCTTTTGACTAGTAATATAACCTAGAAGGCCTCTTGCAGAGATTGTCATATGTGCTGCTTTAGACCACATCAGATAATTGGTCCCATCCAACTTAATTGGGTAAAGGGCAATAGTAGTGAATTCAATCTTGGAGGTCTCCGTATTAAGAGAAACAACTTTAGAAGAGTCAGCCATGGGAATGATCACAACCCAAGAACATTCTAATAATAAACTTGAGCAGAACAATTCAATATTTGCTTAACAATGGAAAATACCTTTAAAAGAGATGCCGTGTATCAATCTTCTAGCAAACGAGAGACACATCTGCAGCAATTTTCAATCTCTTCATACAGTCAGGGAAGAATCGAGGTTGGCTTTTCGTGTGATCTCTTCAAAACACATCCTTGTAACAAGGGATACACAGCAACTGATGTAAACAAACCCTTGTGGAGAGGTTTAGTTCATAGATAAGAAATTAGAAAGGATGAGGTAAGGGTTTTAGAGGATGTTTAAGGTTTGAAGGGGATGTTTAGGGTTTAGAGGATCCTTGTAGAAATTAGGGGTGATGGGGGTAGGCTAGTAGAGAGGTTTGGATCATGGCGGTAATGCTATGGGATGGTTGTAGGGGTGTCAGTAGGGATGTGGGATGGTTTTAGGGTCTCAGCAGATCTATGGGATGGTTGTAGAGAGGTGTCGACAGGGCTGTGGGAGGTAACCAGTGGTGGCGGTAGGGCTTGGAGAGGCAAACAAGATTGGAAGTAATGGTTGGGAGGGCTGTAATTGATTTCGGCAGGGATAGGGAAGAAGAAGAAGGGTTGGCGGTAATAGCTAGGGGTGGCAGCAGGGGTAGGGAAGAAAAAGAGGAGATTTCTAAGGTGGCTCTGACACCATGTTGAACCAGAGAGAATGGGAGAGAATTAGTTTCCTCCCATCATCCCAGCTTTATTTATAATGAATAATAAGAGAGATTACAAACTAACAAGAACTCTAGAGTGACTAGGAGTCCCAGAGTCCGAGTATCTAAGGAAAGGAAATAAAGGAAAATAAAATATAAAATATAAAATTACAATTATGCCACTATATAATTTGACATTATATAACTTTTTCAACTGGACTTTTTAATAGAATTCTTTTTCTTTTATAGGCACCAGAATAAATTTGAAGCTAAAGAACAAGGATCCAAAGATTTAGATTTTCAACATTAATTGTGAAATAAGCATTTTTATGTCCTTGAAATTTGAAAATATATAGTTACCATCTCTGCTGAAAGTGTACCATTAGATTTCACCCCTGCAAGCAGAAAACACAAAAGGTCCACCCAGTTTCGTACAAAAGGGTCTTTCAACTCCAACGAATCAACAATCTCTGAGAAGGGCCTGAGAAGCTTTGTGGCACCAAGAGCTCCCTGAGGTCCCATTTGGATGAAAGATTTCACGAGTGAAGGAGCATATCTAGCCGCTGCTGTGGAGAGAACACCCCAATCACCACGAATAGACAAGGGAGGTAGAGCCATAGCAGCAGCTGACATTGGAAGAACTGCATCCTGTAAATCAATTGCGTACACTGTTTGAGAGATGGGAAGACGATAAGAAAAATTATAAAGATGAGAGATTAGCAAAACTTCTAAACAATACAAGATATAAAAATGTGAATATAAAGTTATAATGGACTGTCCATTAAGAAATTTGAAATTCTTAAACACAAAAGATAAGGAAGGTTATAACTGCCGGTCACTTTTCACAACCAAGTTTTGTACAAGGAAGTACTTAGTTTTGATGTGCAGAAATTCATACAAAAGAAATCATATACGCACAAGAAGTTTTCTCCATTCCTGCACAGCATCCAAACTTGCATACTTCTCCAGATCCTGAAGAAAGATAATGGTTCCACACAGAAAATTAAAACTTAATAATGAAAAAAAAAAATCACATAAAACAGTATCACTGAGTTGTATCAATATTTTCAAGAAAAAGAAAAAGAGTGACAAACTTAAAAGCTGTTCCAAATTTCATATACTTTTTTTTTTATTCGACATCTCTCACAGTTAAGGCTTCTGTCAGTTCCTCAAACATTTTGAAAGATTGATCTGGGTTTCCAAGACATGTCTTCATTTGGACCTCTATTTTTTTTTTTAAATTTCTGCCCTTCTTGTTTCTTTTCTTCTATTCATTTTTTATTGAACTGTCAATGTATACAAATTCTAAATACTTAATCTTACACTAGAACAAATAAACAATTAAAAGCGCTGATAAAAAGAAGAAATACAAAGTAACTATTAAGTGTACTATGCTCAATGTCGTGCTAGAAAAAATATGTAAAGGGGGAATGTTTTATAACAGAAAATATCATGGATATGCTACCAAAAACAGAAAACTTGAACAATGCTGTGGTGAACAATATTTTCACCTTCTGTGCAAGGAAATGAAAACAAAAATTCAGTAAGAATCCACCTTGAGAAATTCGGTGGGACCTATACGTGACAAAAACTCGCCTTCAGGTATGTACACCATCCATGAGTCATAACTGGCACATGGGATTGACTCACCCAATGCATCTAAAACCTACAAACCATACAACAACTGGTCATCTCAAATGGAGCCATAACTAAAAATCATTCAGGAATAACTAGTATCTACATCCATAAAGATTCTACAATGAAGGAAGATAATTCTTTTCGACTAATAGTTTCTATACTAGACATTCAATACTATTTGTAGCGTAAACAATAAAAACAGCTGAATGCAAGAGATAAACATGTCCAGAAGTATTGAGCAATAGGTATGATTGTAGGACTGATGGAAACACCAATAGAATGGAGAATGAAAAAATGACAAAAAACAAATTCTCATACCAAAAATAAAAATTGCAAGAAATCGATCCCGCAAAGATCAAGTCTCCCCAAGAGAAATCTCCATTAGAAAACCCCCTAAGAACACACCCAGCGCCTTCTGTCGAAAGGGAGAGACTTGGTCCTTTAGCAACTTCATTCCTCAACCTTGTCCAAGAACCTTGGCACAAACCTTAGCCGTGGCCAACCTTTCAAACCCAAAACCTTAATCCTTGGTATGATATTTTATTCAAATCAGTTGAAGTTTCTCAAACCCAGGTGCACATTTGCACACCATATTATATCCCCCATAAAACCTTTTTAACTTCTTTGAAAATTTTAACCCTAGTCGTAGTTTCTACATTATGAACCTTTAGTTGTCTTATTATTTCATTAGAATGTTTTGAAATTCTCACTTCAGACAAGCATAATAAACCTAAATTTTCTCTAGAATTACACCCATGTTCTACTCATGCCTAATGTTCAGAAATCCAAGCCTAATCTCCAATCAATTCTTTTTCTCCATTCATACTCCTCTTAGCCTGATTTTCTAGACCACATAACCATCAAATGTTTGATGATTTTGTGAAGCCAGATTACTTCAAATTCATGCTCCACCAATAAGTTATTCATTTAAAATGATAACTAAGAATATTTATAATTGACGAAAAGCTTACTTTGTTTAGGGACAGAGCCCTAAGTCTCCATGAAATAAAACCAGTCCTAATAAAATTCTAGAATTTACAATTTTACATGTAATCCTGCTACAGACTCATTTAAGCTCTAATCTTATAATTAGTATCTAAATTGTCCATTTAAATTAATAAATCAAAAAATAAATTGAATTAGGATTATAATTTATTTGACAGTGTCTATTTGATAGCCAAAATAGAGGCAGTTTTGAATTTTGTTTCTCCCATAAGCTGTGCAACTTCATAAGACACTTAAGTGCCTGTCATAAGCAAGAAAAAGGGGCCGATTTTTTATCTTACAAAAGTCACTTATTAGAATGAGCTCCACTCATTTTTAAGGTTTCTTTTACATATTTGAGACCTCAAGATAAGTCCATTCATCATGCATTTCATGAGCATGTAATGATAATTTTTTTTTTTTCAAGTGAAAAATATTAAAAAGGAAGACAGTTTTCCTGATAGGCATCAATAGATATTAAGACATTCTTAATTTTAATCATTTACAAAGAGGTTTGCATTACATAATTAGATATTACCCGTGTTTTTCCATATAAGAGATAACTTTCACTTTCTATATTAATTTGAAGGTCTTGAAAAGAATGCATGTTGGGTTTAGAAACATAAGTCCAAAAGAGAGAGAAAAGAAACATACATCCACTTAAAGTACAAACAGATACCGAGAACAATTCATTTTAAGAATGCAAAATAATTACTTGGCCAAGCGGATTCGCTTGAGGACCCCGTGACTGAAATCCGGAAAAAAGAGATGGGCCGGAGTCAAATTTGTAGCCTTTGACCTCAAATGAGTGAGCAGCACCTCCTGGTAGATCATGACTTTCTAATACAAGAACATCTTGTTGGTATCTAGACAAAAGCCCCCCACAACACAAACCACCTATTCCACTCCCAATAACAACTACATCTGCTTCTGACTTGCCTGCACCTCATTCAAAGGTTATGTTAGAATGTATTTATTTGAGACCTAAAGAACAACTGTAGATTTTGTACATATTTTATTTAGGGCACACAAAGAAACCATCCAGAAGTAGTTCCCACAAAGGGAGTCAGACCACAAATCAAGACATATACTCTTGAGGTCCTTTGAACTGGAAAAGCAGCCCAATACATTGCTGCAAAAAATAACTTGTATCTTCCCCCTCCCCCAACCCCCAAAACCCATGTATTTGGAATCATTTTTTAGCTTTCAAAATGTACCTCATAGATTACTTAAAATCATAAAACCGGGTCAGTAGTTAACGCAAAGCTGTGCCTCAGTAATGCAAAGCTGCAAGGGAGGGAGAATAGGGGAGGAGAGAGTAATTATCAAGAAGAAGAGAGAACATCTGTGGGGAAACTGTGAGGGAGAAAGGGAAAAGGAATTGGAAATCGAGAGAGATATGGAAAGGGATAACCAGAACAGAAGGAAAAGGAAAAAGGAAAAAAGATAGCGAGTCATAAAGGGAAGATGAATGGGAGGGGATGGGTTACCGTAACAACAGGAGGAAATTTATTGAAACCGAGAGCAAAGGAGGGGGTTCTTGCCGTGAGATATAGAGAAGGGGAAGTCGACAGAGAGAGATCGAGAAAGAGAGGGAGAAGGGAAAGTTTACCAAGAGGGAAAGAGCTGTGAGAGAGAGGGGGAGAGGAGCTGTGAAACTTAGTTTCTTTTCCTTTTTTTTCTTTAATCAATCATATTATTCCAATTAGAGAAGTAATAGGCTTTACAATCCTAATCACATACTAAATCAAAAAGGATAATGCTGCATTACTCAGTGACATTGATTTCTTAAAATGAGCTGCATTGCTCAGTGACATTGATTTCTTAAAATGTACAAGAATGTCAGATTGCCCCCGACTGTAGGCTTATTCACGGTTCCCCTATAGCTTGCCTTCCAACTTTAAGTAAGCAATTCACAAATTCAATCTTCCAGCATTGTTATCAGAAACGAATATCAATTTATATGGGATGATAAACGGAAAGGTGAAGAACAAATAAAAATGTGTAAAGAAAAATGTTTTCTATCCCTGTGATTTCATCTAATCATTCAACCTTACCTCATATCCCAATTTCTTTACCTTAACAGC
This sequence comes from Protea cynaroides, assembly GCA_028583415.1. NCBI lineage: Eukaryota > Viridiplantae > Streptophyta > Magnoliopsida > Proteales > Proteaceae > Protea > Protea cynaroides. The sequence continues at coordinate 54,171,077 of CM053276.1, forward strand.
TCCAAAAAGTAGAAGATAAACATATGTAATTTCTCCAACTGTCATTTTTGTGACTAAAAACTCACTTCCCAGATCAATCGCCATATCTTTATTAATCGTACAAATTCAGCTTTTCGATTTAAAACATGCCCTCGTTTTTCCTGACTCAGTATCAGTTCTCAGTGCAACTCAAGACCCCAAATTCAAAGCAATACATATTTGAAAAAGAAAAAGCACAGAGCGAGCGAACGAGAGAAAGACCTGGGAATGAAGTTTTCTGTAGAGAGGGATGACCGCTAGGGGAGGGCTCTTGTCCATTTGAATTTCGCGCCAAAATGGAACTCCGTTTTGCCGGCGAATTGAAATAGAAGTAGAGAGGATGAGGGCGGAGGGTGGAAGTAAGAGTCCCAAACGCCATGAAAATAGAGAGAGAGACTAAAGCCCAAGTACCAGAAAGACAAGCAAAGAAAAATAAAATACGCAAGATAGAGCCAAATGGGGTTTTGAGAGAGAGGAAGAAAGCCAAGGATATCATGGTGAAGTTGGTTCTTAAACAGCCACGTCCGTTTTATCCAGAGGAGAAGCTAAAACCAAGCTGTGTCCCGGGCAGTTACCAAGAGCAACACGTTGGCAGCGAAAACTGTCCCACCACGTTCCTACGTGTCATTGTTTTGACGGTGGATACCAGATACAGTAAGTTTCTCCGGTGTTACAATGAAGCAATTCTCTTCTTGGTTTACGTTGTAAGTGGAAATTTGGACTTGGATCATTTGGTGTGGGTTTCTTAGTTCTTCCGATCGGTTGCAACCAATACCCCTCTCTTTTACCGAATCGTTTTTCCAGCTCTGTGTTTCAGCTTCTCATTGCTCCACTAATCGCATGTTGACGTCACCCCAGTTTCATTTATAGATTTCTAAGAGAACTGTAGTTTTGGTATTGAGGCATCTTCATCCACACACAATTCCACAGACGAGGTTGCCTCAAAGAAACAAGTCACTCTTATTTCTCCTCCATCAGAGTTAAGGAGGTAAAAGGAAAACACCTTCCCATCTCCCCTAGCATTGTTGTAACGGCGAATATCTCCTTTCGCAGTAACTCTAGCGTTAATTGCCCACGGCCCTGATAAGGATTCAGACAGCAATTTGGATTATTCGTGCTGGAGCCTCATTTTTCATAATTGCCCCATGATTTGTATAATTTGGAGGAGGTTTGTAAGGGGAGACATCTCCCGCATCCTCTCCTCCCAAGTCTTGGAGGACAGCGGCAACCTCATCCTGATGGTCGATACGTGGTTTTCAGTGAATCCGAGACTTAAGTTCAAGCCGACACCCAGCCGACAGGGGTGTCGGCTCGTACGTGGGTCTCGGATTCACCCAAGAGCCACGTATCAGCCATCCGAATGGGATTGCCGTGTCGAGACGATGTGAATCCTTTGTAAGGATGCTGAAGAGTGGGACAGAAGTTCGACATCTTACTGTAGAAACTTAATTAAGTTGTTAAGTTCAATCAAATTAAATTAATCAATTTGCAATTTAATTGGATACAAGAAGGTAGTATATTTCTAAATTTGTTCAAAAAAAATAAATAAATAAAGTGAACTTAAAATAATCTATCGATTTTAGAGCAGGTACCAATATTGCTGATTGCTGTAATTCAGTTAAAAGACCTAACGTGGCAAACCCTTGGGTACAAATAGCAATTGGCGCGGTTATTATGCTTAAATGATTTTTATGATTCCATATTTTAGAAACTATATGAATAATGGAGAAACTCCATAAAAAGAACATTAATGATTCATATAAATCACCTAATGGGAAATACCCCCAAGAAATCCAACGAGAAATTAAGAATCCTGTTATAGAAAAAAAATAATCATTATGCTTTTGTATGTAGCATTATAGACTGTATTGTTACTCTTACTCCCATCACGATAAATTTGACCCATTCTCTTATTTCTATTTCTTATATGAGATATTTTAAAAACTGAACATCTTTCTAAGTAGTAGGTCTAGGGAAAGATCAGAAAAAGTAATTTCACTATATTTCTAACAAAAAACGGTATCCATCAGAAGAATATTTTTTTTGAGTTAAACTATTATTGAATGTTGATCTTGGAGTTGAACTATTATTGAATGTTGATTCACACTACTTGGGATCCTTTTCAGGCATAGTTTTTTGGGGCATCAAGGAAGATTCCGAGAACAGTTTTGGGTTCCCTATAATCTCACCATCCAGGAGTATAGTTTCCATGTTTAGTACAACAATCACGTTTTTATTTTTTTTTACACGCTTCGGCAACTCTTCGTTACTGAGTCCCTAGTCCCAATCGTTCGCCCTTAAGCTCTCATCGACAAGTTACAGACACCTCAATTCAAGAACAGGTACTGTATCTTTTCCCAAACTCAAATGTTACTCCGCCTCCACATTGGATTTAAATCCTCTCATGCCCCTCAGTTCGGCATTAGGAAATCCAATGGCTATCATTCACCATGTGTGTATAACAATACATCGATATGGATTTCTTCCTCCACTTTCTCTAAACCCAAGACAATTGGGTATGTCTAAATCTCGTTTGTAGGGGAAAAAATAGGTTTACTCGGCGATTGATTCTCTCTTTTTCTTATTCTATTGTTCTCAGAATATATCTTGTGAGTGTAGCACTCCATCGCAAGGAGAGATCAGAATATAACCTGTGAGTGTAGCACTCCATTGCAAGGAGAGATCAGAATATAACCTGTGAGTGTAGCACTCCATCGCAAGGAGAGATCGATCACCAAGAGAAACCCAAGAATATAACTTATGCCTGATTTGGGTGATTCTCATGACTTTGATTGCCAGCCTAATTCACTCTAGGTCATTACATTTAATTTTAGCAATATTAAATGTACTTTTAGAAGATTGGTGCTTAAATCTCAAGATTAATACTTTATTGCCACCATGGCGGGGGGGGAAGGGGGGGGGGGGTTCACCTTGTACTTTGCTTTAAGTCATTCAATCCTAACTTCGTCATTAATTTTAGGCAACTCCCCTCATTTGTTAAATATATATCACATAGATATTAACTCCCCTTATTTGTCTGAGAGATAGGTTTATTAAGTAATGATGTGACAACGTTTAAAATTTTGTAATGGAAAAATTACCCTTACACACACAGGTTAATCCTTTCACAAACCCTTAATTTACAAATACTCTCACATACTTTTACCTAAGAAGAAGAAGAAGGGTGGCGCAGCAACCACCACCGCTACAAGAGAAGAAGAAGAAGGAGGAGGAGGAGGGCGGCAGCAGCAACTACCACCGCCATAGAACAAAGTAAAAGAAAAAGACATTTGTTTGGCTCTGTTGAAGGACATGCAAGGAGAGGAATAAAAGTAAAGAAGATGATGGAGCAAAATTGAGATTTCGTCTGATTCAACGAGCGACGGACGAAGATGAGGAGAAGGAGCAACAAGAAGCCGACAGAGGAGGTGGGGGTGAGGACCAGGTTGTTAGAATTTTTAATGCAAGTTAGGGTTTTTCCCATGGGACTTCCCATGAACCAAAACAAATCCACCACACAGATAACTAGAATACAATGGGCATTAAAAGAGATGATAAAACACATACCATTTGCTATAGATTGATTTTCAACAGTTTCCTGTAGCTTGAATGCTTCGATTAGAGTCTTTCACAGCCTCTTGGGATCCCCTTTTCCTCTTTGCGTATGAGAGCAACAGAGAGATAAAAATCAATGGCTGCGGGGACCCTAACCATAGTATTTATAATACTATCCCTAACCCAGAACCATTCCCACAGTGGACCGGGTTGATAGTCTCTAACCAGTGACGAACCAGACCTTAATCGGTCAAACCAGTAATTGAACTCCCACTTAACAACTGGTTAGGTGATTGATCAAGCCCACACAACAGGTGTCACACCCCAATTCCGCACTATTCAGAATGGTGTGATGAACCGCTAGCAAACCAACGGTTCAACTAGGATCTCGAATAGGCTATATCCGTTTTATCTAAACCTCATACATCCACATTCATAATCAGAGTAAATACACAATAGCGGAAGTCTTATAGTAAAATGAACTAAGAAATCTAGATGTGATAATCATATTTAAGTAGCAAATTATTCTGTATCAACTAAGACATAAATAATATCAATTACATGTCTTTACTAAATCTAAATAATTAAAATAAAATCTAATCGAATACGCATGAGTTGCACTCGCAAGAGGAGTCATGCGTATCCACTTCGTCTTCAACTTCCATCGCCGCCATGTGCCCGTACACTGGAGCGTTGACATAATCTTCGACGGTAGTACCTGCATCATCAATTAAAAATATTCGACGTCGAGAGGGTGAGCACACATCATGACTCAGTGAGCAAATAAAACAATGCAACAATACATATGCATGCATTCAATTCATATCTTTAGTCTGGTTTAAAGTTTGCAATGCCCAATAGAAAGGTTCAGTGGTCAAAGGTTAACGTTTATTGATCCCTCCTCTATACACAAGGTGTGGAAGTTCGTCCAAAGATTAACGTTTATTGTCGACCCCATCCACCCTACCATGAACATTGTACAACAAAAGTTAACGTTTATT